>UXSR01005271.1:17237-146290 GCA_900604375.1 Mesocestoides corti | reverse complement strand
CATTCATCCTCATGCCAAACGTTAATTTAATAAGCGAAACCCGCCCCAGCGACCACCTTGACATCACACCCAAACAGAAACGAGTCAGCCTGAACTGGGACTCAAGTTTGGCGTGTTTTTTACGCTCTCGTTTCGCCTCAACAAAATGATCCAATGAATTGGGAAAAGGTGAATTTTTTTATCAACTTGACAAAGTTTTCTCGTTTTTACTTGCTCTTAATTAATTCACACACTGCCATGTTTTTGGCGACCGACTGCCACGATGGGCGTTAGCGAATGTTTGATCGGTAAGGCGATCGATTGCCATGATCGTCAATTTTATTGGTCACTAGTTAGCTGCACGCTAATTTAATGGGCTAGCATTTTGGATACACTGTCATTGGTTGGCTCGATGCGATCAAGTATCGATTTTGACAATGCAGTGCCTCAAATCGAAAAATCGATTTTCGAATCCTAACCTCGCAACTTTACAAGCAAACTAATAACTCAAATCGGGGTCAATTTAAACAAACAGAAATTTAATGGTAAACTGTATGTTCTCAATAGATTTTAATTTTTTTTGCATTATAAAAAAAGTTGACTTATTCTGTATCCGGGACCTGTTTAAAGGGATTCGGAAAAGATTGCAAATCCAAATTCAGGAATGCACTTGATTAAATATCACTTTTAGTTAAAAACCACTTCAGCCTGGCTATAATTAACACTTCACATGACACTGCTTTAGTGAGGCTTTAAATAAGCGATAAAACAGACGCGTTGTTTGAATGGATGGTAACGAAGTACACAAGAAACCATAGCAACGAAGGCTGACACCAAATCAAAGGAACCAGGATTGAATTGTCATGACAACTTTGCGTTTCTTGTGAGCAGTGACTTTTGACACCAAACACACACGGATAGGGAACTCGATTTATAGGAAAAAAAGTAACAACAACTATGGCAACAAGGTGGCGCTACTCACCGACTGTGAAATTGGCGATTACGAGAATGGCAGAAACTGGGTTTCATCTCAACGAACGACGCCAGCCAAAACCTTATTGTATCGTTAGATGGGCAGGCTAGAGTGACGTCTTCATCAGCGCAGTACAGCAAGTCATCTATAAAGCAGACAAATTTCGTAACCAAAAAACAAACAGCAAGGAAGAATACTACTTAATTTAAATTATGTGGGTCTTAATTTGGCAAAAATCCCTAATTTAGCAGCTAAATCTTGGCCAATGAGATTTACGTTAGTAGAAATCGATAGCCTATTGGATCGAACGTTGGTAGAGAGCCTGAGCGAAGTTCACCATTGGCTTCAAAATAAATTTAGCGATGCCACACCACCCCACCAGTAATAAAACCATTTTTTCCACAGAATCGCAATATTTTGTTCTGCAACGTTCAGAGACCAGAAACAAATCTCAAGTGGAACGGGATTCAGCGTTTAAATTTTAGTTGAATGCCAGTTCGTTTCGTGGTTCCTAAGCCACAGTTATCGTATCTCAAGTGTCAGCCAATCAAATATATCGACAACCAACTTGTGACCAATGATATTAACGTTCATAAATTTCAATCGCCTGCACGACCGATTGATACAACAATTATCTCCCTTTCACAATTGGCTCGATTCTATTGCTGATGCTAATAGAAAGTTTGACAAAACACACCAAACTCGAATTCCACTTTGGGCTGTCTCCTTTCTGTTTGGGTGTGATGTCAAGGTGGTCGCTGGGGCGGGTTTCGCTTATTAAATTAACGTTTGGCATGAGGATGAATGTGGTTTAGGAGAGCAAATGAAACTAATCTTTCGTGGGCAATTTTGTGGTTGAATGCAAATTCGAAAGTGGTCATGCGTGACTGCCCCAAGTGACGCGTTCATCAGAGTGACGAGTCACTGGTATTTTGTGGCTTGCAGAATGTGGATTTGGCCAATTTCGTCCCAAACATCTAACGGTTGAATTTTCGTCCAAATCATTATGATTCGTCCAATCTCCTTCCACATATTTACTGTTAATGGGTTAGCGAAATCTGTGTTCACTGGCTAAACATGCACAAAGATCCTTTGCCGAGGTCCCACCCAATCGCCAACAAAATCTCTCCTTGACGGAATCTGGGCGCATTCCATGTCGTTTGTGATGTCTCCTTCTGTGGTAACGCTACCAAATGATGCGCATCAGCATTGCCACAATCCCAGGAACTTAGCAGCCTGCTCGTTGTTTGCTTCCATTCCGCATCAGTTGTGTCTCTTGTGGTTGCTGGTCATACGCCAGTCTCCACAATCCGTGATTAGCGTCACTGCGCAAGATGTGCTCTGTGTGTCACTAGTGGTGGTGGTTTGTTGCAAGATGAACAGGCCAATCGAAGTGTAGGTTAATGTCGTGATTCACAAGTGACAATGAGTCATGCTAAGCAGTTTCGTTTCAATTAGCGCCGAATCCAAATGTCGAGCATCCTAACGACTAGACGACGCCCAGGTCGATGTCTGATAGCCGTGGTATGTGATTGGTTTGAACTGTCTACAATGTCGCTGGCAGCTGAATGACCATCATCAGACCGAATTTTGACTGCAATTTAATCGCCTCCACCACGAACCAATGAAATTTGCGCTGTTGCTGGTGTCGTTACTAGTTGCGCCAAGTCACCAGTTGTATTGCCAACGGATCTCAATTGCGGGGTGTCTCCCATTGTCCCAGTCAACCAGGAATAACGTTTGATTATTAGGTTGTCTAATTCTAGGTCACATCAGGTGTGAACTCTTGCATTGACAACAGCATCGCCCCCGTTTGATGCCTATCACTGCATTTTCACCAGTCGTTTGATGGCTTGTTTGAGTGAAACACATCGTGTACAAGACGCAGCTGATTGGCGTCTGTGATTGGTCGTTTCGTGGTTTGTGTGTCCAAATGCCTCCCAAGTAATTAGGAAAAATGAGGAGAGATATTAATTGCAGCATTGGACACGTCGTGAGGTGTCTTTTCTGACATTTTGCTCTGGATATGTCGTTAAGATTGTCTACCTGTCGTCACCAACAACGACAACAGTTTTGAGTTCAGAGACTGTAGTTAACGTGTTGGCAAAAGGTCGTAAGGCGAATTGCTCACAAATCTGATTATGTGATTGGTGTTCTTTAGACTTTCCTTCGCTTTAAATCAATCTAATCATACTACTGAAACACATCTCAACAAATGCATGGAATGGGTCTTGTTGCCAAACTATCATTGTTGGATTGGGCTCGCTTTCTCCGTTATTTTGATCCACGGACGTCAATGAACAGCAGGATCGTTCTGTGGCCGTGCACATGTCGCAACAAATATCACTACCATCAAATTTATCAAGTCTCTCAGTAAATGTGAGCCCAAATTCTTAATAATTTGCTGTTTTGAGTTAGACTGAAGCATTTTGGAAACCAGCAAACAAACATTCATGTCTGCGTTGGGTGCCTTTAATTACTGTGGATTTTGTTAATTTAAACTGATATTCAGTTGGGAAATAGACTCAGAGGATGTGCTTTGTAAATGACAAGAATCCGTGTTTGTGGTCTCCTGGAATGGATGACTTTCGTTGTCGCCGTCGCCTTTCTTCCAGTCATCTCCTGTGTAATCCTAACGGGTACGTCAAATATCGATTTTATGGGGGGAAATGCTTGCAAAGCAAAGTTACAACGCTTGTTCGGTTTGGGTGGCAAATTTGTGGGCTGTTCAACCAGTTTATTTTTCGTGGCTAGTCCATCTTAATCTGGGTGTAGTTGGTGACCTGACTGATTCCAAAATCACATCTGCTACTCACCAGTAAATTTCAACATTGTCTGCGGTTGATTAATAGGGGCGGTTCGTACAAAGTGACACGGGATTAATTTAAACAAATTATAGACATAGAATAATTGATCAACACAAATGACTCCCAGTGCATTTGCGCTAGTAGTAATGGTTCTCCATTGAATATATGCGCGTGATTTGCATCTACTCACTACAACTTTGCAATTAGCTCCAGACGCGGTTGTAAATTTGCCATCTAATTTTGTTTTACTGGGCCAACGCGCCCGATGAGCACTCATTTGAATTTCAGCAACTTAAACAACTGTGCTCCGTACTTTGTTAAATTGGCCTTCGAATTCAATCGATATTCAATATGTGTCATCGATCGATATCTCCATTTCTAGAACACCGTGATATTTCCTTATTGGAAAGTTCAAAAATTCAATATGAATTTACTGGTGATTTTTGACGTGGTTGATCTTTTTGTGTTTATACAGGAATCAAATCCAAGATTACACAAATTGTCACTTTTAACTTTCCCTAATAAAAATATTTTCACTTGCATTTTGTGTGAGTGGCATCACAATCAGAATTCATTCTCCCAGAAGTGACGATTTTTCAACTTGGCACGATTACTTATCACTTGTTTTCGCCTGTTAATTTACGACTGGCCATTGGATTAACTCATTTCCCACTGCCCGAATCCCACGCTGAGCTACTGACCCCGTTTCGGGTTGTTCCCTGTGAATCGTCTCACTGTACGCCCCAACAACCAGTGTGAACACATCTGTGACAAAGCTCCTGGCTGTTCACACTTTTGACCAATCAGAACGCGACAGCAGTCGTGACTCAGCAAACCCAAATTCTGCGGCCCAATCGACGGCTAGATCTTCGTCGCCTTCTGTCTCTCCTGCGTACTTCTTGTCGGATCGGGCTGCAACATATCTGTGCCTTCAGATCCATCCTCCCTTTCATAGGGTTCTGTGGATGTCGACGAAGAAGTTGAATTCATCACAGATGCAGTTGATGAATCTGCTGTAATTCTACTGAAGTCGGGTTGTTAACGCCGTCTAGGACTATAACGACGCGTCGTCAACGAGAGGCAACAGAACATTGCTCCAACAGCCTTCCCCAACTGGGACTAGAGCTAGATTCAACTCAGTGAATGTCACAACCTTCTATTCAGCCTTGAAAACTCAGTCACGGACGATGCATTTGCTCTACAATCACCTCAATTCATTTCAGCGTAAACACGAAGTCATCCAATCTGGTTTGCGATCTAGGCTCAAATGTTTTTTTTTCAGATTGAATTATTGATTTTGACTTGAGCACCATACAACACCTTCCTGAACCAGCGTGGCGCCAACTTATGTGGGAATGTGGCGTAGCTGCTCTCTGCCTAAGACTTGGTGTCGAGCCATTATCACCTACCTTCTGCTGAGTATGGTTTCAGGGCATTCTTGTTTTATCACGTGAAAAACATTTTCGTCAGCATAAATTTTGAATCAAACATTTCGAACGGGTTTTAAATTGAGGCCGACGTTGACATGGGGCAGTGAACACACCAGGCCATCCGCAATAACCGCAGAAAGTTCGAGAATGTTTGAGAATTCACTTATGCGCACATCTGAACTAGGCCTGGCTGGAATGAGTGCAAATGCCTCTGTGTCAACCCTGTCCTCACTTAACTCAACCTCAAATCAGGCCTAAACGTTTGCATTTTGGGCTTTCACAGATCGGCCTTGATACCCAAGTTTACCCGTGGATATTTCCTTTTTTAAAATTTTCTTTCGTCTTTTTTTCAACAATGAAATGATTTGCAGGTTTACTGAGTCGCCATTCCATCTAATGGGCGATAAAGTGTAAAAATAATCCTAATTTCAACGATCAAATTATGACCAATTCGGACGCAGTTTGTGGGCCGTTTGTAAGTCGATTTCCAGGGCAATGCGCCAATTCATAATTTGATCAACTTCAGCACATATCAGTGATTGGCTGTTGACAGGTTCTGAGACGAAAGGTCTACTCAAACTTTCAACTCCACTCAAAAGTCTCCACCAACGTTATTTACGCTCAACGTAGTACAAACCAGGGCCATAATGCCACCTGCTTGCACAAAAATAGTGCGGCACTAGACGCGAAAATCATGACGGTTTTGAATGAGGCTTCTATTTGTGTCGTTATGTGAAATGACAAATTCGAATTTAGTAATTCTATGATCCTAAGTCCGAAAAAAACAGCCCATGCACACATCGTGAAGAAACAGTCGTTATGTGAAACAGTTGAAACTCAATAATCGATTATTAGTCTTGTTTAAATTAACCATTTGTAGACGCGCCAAATTTGAATGCATTTTTGACTGACCTCCTGTTGCGTTTGCCCGTAACAAAGGGAAGACCACTCAAATAACGGTACCAGATCCCTTGCTGAAAGCTAGAACCGACCCTCCCAGGCTAATACCAGAACAAGATCAGAGCTCGAGTAGAGAGCTTTATTCACGTCAGCCACGTGCAGAGAAGAAGTGAAATCGAAAGTAATTCAAGTCAAGGTTGACCTTGACTTGATAAAAGCGTAACAAAACAAATGTCAATAAATTAATGTAAATAGAATCAGAAACCAGTCTTGGGGAATCGTGGATCCCCAACACCTCCCAGAGTGGTGAGATCACCTCATTTTTCTACAAATTGGCTAAAATTGTTACCAATTAACACATTTCACTGAAGATAAGTCTACTCCGGTTTACAGTATTTTCCAGTATGGTCGGTCTGCACACCAAAGTTGGAAAAAAAGCGACACTATTCAGGCTAACCAGACTCCCTAAATGTAAAAGTACCCACCCAATAAGGAAACCAAAAAATGCCAGGCAGCTGAGCAGAAAAGTGTATTGATCCCGACACCGTCTGCCACTTTCCGCGGTCACCATGGGATGATGGAAATTGATGTTTCGATGGGCTCAGATGGTAATCGGTTTGACTTTGAGGAAGCAATCTCAATTAATCCTGCCATTAGATGATCCCGACTGCAGATATCCGCAGTAAGACATCTGGAGTCTTGGTAACGTCCTCTGCGGTTGGTTCAAAACTTGCCTTAGACCGATGTTCATTGGTTTGTGTTATTGATCGGCTGTTACGCCCTCTTACTCATTTGCACTAAAAGTTGTACTTCATGCAAATGGCCTCTGGTAAACGGTCGTGTCCACTGTCGCCTCTGTTGTCTCGCTCGTTACGGGCTGTCAGCAGGTTTGCAAGCTGGTGCAAAGCAAATCACCACAGAAGTCGTTTCTTTTTTTACTAAAATAGTTTTGGTAAACTAGTCGAAGGCTAAACGGATAGAGAGTGGGGTACATCCACAGGGGTATTTGAGCAAGCGGTCCCGTATGACTGACGGGTGCGCTGTGCAAAGGGGGACTGTGTCGGAGAACGCAGCTACGGGTTAGTGGACATGAATTAACACGACTCATGCGTGACCGCATGACGCTGATCTTGACAACCATCACTGTGCCATCAAATCGCATGTCAGTCAATTTTTCGATGGCAAATCGCTAACCCCGTTAAATGGACTTTCCGCCAGTACAGTTGATCAGAAATCGATATGTTCATTTGACTGAGTTTAGCCTGACCTTGCGTCGACCTTGCACGGAGATCATGTAGAGAAGGAATCAGTGATCACCAGACAGGGAAGTAATTGAACTGAAATTAATTTGATTGCCCTGCTTCTTAGGAATTTTTTGTATTATTTCTGTTTCGGAATGAAAATCACGCGCCAGGAATGCAAGTGACAAAAAATCAACGATTGACGACTGAATAATAACGAGTATTCATCTGAAGCTGAATAGGTTAGGGCATTCTTTGTAAAACGCCCTGAAGAACAGACAACAAGAGTGCGGCATGGTAATGTTTTCAAGAAAAACCTGTTGAACATTGAAGATTTGGTCCGATTCAGAATTCTAAAATGTCATGACTGAGATGGAAGACGTCCTCCTGTTTAAAACTTCAAAACCAATAAAATTGCTGGAGCGTCAGTCTACGATAGCCCACGAGACGTACTACTCAAGGACTTGGCATTCCACAAAGATTAAGTGTACGATTGTTGCACAATGCCCAATTGATTTCACATCAACCACACTTGATTCTTAGAGAATGTAATTTGAAGTGAATAAGTGGCGTTTAAACTGAGCTGCTGAGTCAGCCGAGATATCTTGAGAACATTTCAAACACTTAATCAAATTGATTTTTGAATGTTTCTTCCAAAATCTGAAAATCAATGAAGGCTTCTCCGTCACTGTACCTACTCCACACCACCGGACGAAGCTCTGGTGAAGATCTACGACCTCTGCGATGGACGCCAGAACTGTTCCTTCCGCGTTCAAGCACTCACAGATCCGACGTGTGACGGGCAGGCCTACTGGCTCAATGGAAACTCTCTTGTCCTGCGCCTGGAGCATCAGTGTGTGACAGGTATTGCCACCGTAGGTCAGGTCTTGTTTCCTGATTGGTCAGTTGTAGTGCAAAGTTCTGCTAACCTCAAACACCATATATAATAGAGCTGGGCTAACCAATCAAATGTCCCTAACGTTCATTTAGGAGAAGGCTGTTAAAACGAATATACATTTATTATATATCAAACGTGTCCTAAATACGATCAGACTTCTGGGAATAACAACTTCTCACGATTTGTGTTCCGATTGCCCTAAGTGAAATTTGATTGGCCAATCGATTGATAACTTTAATTTCATTGGTGCGCAGCTCTGCCAAGACGAAGAAGCGGCAACTTCTGGAAGCCACTGGGGTGGATAGTTTTGTCCGTCGTCTTCGCTGTGGTTGTGTTGTCAGCTGTGGTTTGCTTCGATCGAAACCACTGGTGCAGGGATAATCGACGAAGACTCAACCGTACACACTGGCACTCCATCCCCCTTCTCAGCGCAGACGTTGACTACGTTTGACACCGTCAAAATTGTTTCTTAGAATTTGTCGATTAGAAAATGCATTGTACAGTTTAGTTTAATTTTGTTGAAGTGGCACGAAAACTGGGTGAGGTATGAACTGGAGGAATGTGGGTTATTGATTTTGTCGGGATCAGGCGACCAGCTAGTGTCATGAATTGTTGAAGAACCTGAGAATGCTAGGAGTAAGTTCGTGTTCGAGTCCCTTCGATGCGTCTTATCCCATGTTATCGATTATTTATACCATCAACTAAAACCTTATTGGCACACATTACAATGATTGGTAATAATTTTACAGTTTGTGCACGCAGATGTTTTGAGTATCTAATGACACGAACAGCACAACACAGTGTGGTACCATGTGGATTTTGCAGAGCTTTTCGAAGTGCGCTTGTGGTCACTAGTTAAATAAGCCGCGCATTAAGTTGTACCGTCAATCTTCGCAGAAATTATGGTCAATATAGCTGGGGATGTCAAATAATCCAAGGTTTCACTCAGATCTGTCCACACAATTACAAATATGCAGTGACGACACGTCGTTTTGTACATCTGAGCATCCACTCAACTTCCACTGACAGTAAAGCTCTCTGCAAACATGGGGTTACCAACTACTGACCTCGGAGAATCACATCTACATACCGGGTAAAAGGTAAGAATCTAGAGGAATCCCTGCAATACCCCTCAAACTACCTGAGCCTCACCAAAATCTGTTGCTTGGACGTGAACAGGAACTACCACGATTCACAACATTCAAAATAGATCACCTTGAGGGAGCGTATTTTAAAATGCCTACCTTCCACTACGCAGGGCTGTTGCGCAATAATTAAACGTAAAATTATTAGATTATGACTTGCTAGACCACCTGGTTCGGTGAGTGCAATCAAGTAAGCGTCTGGTGGATTTACATAAAGATTAGCAAGATCACTCGCAAAGAGTCGATGGAATCAAAATTCCACAATTCACACCTGGAGGGAATCCGTGGTCGGAAACCTTCGTTTGAACTGTTTTGGGAGTCAAACGTTTTCTGGCTTAAATGCGGCCCTTTGGGGAACAAATTTGTTCTCGAAATTAAGCCGCATTAAGTCCAGTTGGCTCCAGAAAACTCGTTTTTTTAATTTGCAAATTAATTGTTAATGTTTAAAGCAAACAAAATACGATGCACCGGCAGAAGTTTACGATTCTGCTAATTTTTAAAGGCTACTGTGCTACAAATGCCAAGAAAATTTCACAAAAATATTTAGGAATGATCAGTCAGGTTGTAAGTTTTTGTCTGCAGTGGAAAATGAGAATACGTTGCCGTGGCAACCAGCATGTGGTCTTGAACCATACAAGAGACCACTGAGTTAACTCTAGCCCGATCACGCTTCCCTGATACCTGAGGTGAGGGAAAAGACCAGAGAGGACGTGGACACAGCCCTTTACTTCAGAGCTCAACCACGTTGATGTCGTTGTGTCGTGGATAGCGTTTGCGCGTGTGTATTTATACCTCAGATATGTGAGTCATAGATGAGCTAGCATCGAGACCTGGATGTGAGGATAATCTAGGATAAATAGGCGTGCGACCGAGGGGGGAGTTTAGGATCCACGTGGATGGTGACATGCTGGGAAAAGGGGAGCCTGGGTGGGAGGTTGGAATGATTGGTTTAGCGAGTGTTGATCAACGCTATTCACAACAACGCCATTATATCTAACAACTGTTCTCCATTCCCACCAACTGAAATCAGGCAGCAGGGATGCTGTGAAAATAGATTTGGCATCTCCATGCAGACATTCTCGGACAGCCTCGAATTGCAAAAAGCACCAGAGCATAGTGATTTTCACGAGTTAACTTGTTTCATCTCATACGATTCCCTTACCGAATGAGGGCATACTTGTTTCACATACAAGGCAACATCGTTATGTGTAGCAGTGTGTTTTGGGAACAGCATTTAACACAAATATTCACTCAGAGCAAACCATGGTCTAAATCAAAACTGCTGATCCCCTCCCACAAAAATTTTATCTCAAGATTTGGCAAAATTTGAATTTTGTTACTGTCCTTCAAACCACAAGTGGAGAATATGACTACGCACCGAATCAGTGCACCTGACAAATGTCAAGACTAATTTACCGAAATGAGGCCTTCTTTGACTCCTAGTTCCAGGATTTTTCCTTGGATGTCCTGCCTCCTCCACCAATTTCTCCAGATGCTGAGTAGTCTAGTTTTTCTTAAATTGTGACATGTTAAACAAATTTGATTGGGTGAGAAATCCTCAATTCTCGTACCGGATTAATCAGCATCAAAGTAATTCCTGCACAAACTCACCGTAAACGCTGATTTCATCGATCGATTGTGCACGTGGAGGTCAGTTTTGCGATAATACCCATCGTGTCAGCGGATAGCCAATCAGATTTACCTCGAGCTGATTGGCAATGAAAACATTTTTTTCACAGCACACGCACACACTGGTGCCTAAAAGTGAACGAATCACAATGTCCGCGGCAACTCACTTAAACAAGAGAAAAATTCAAGGATTATTCATTCTAGGTCGAGGTGTGCACAACTCCTTTCTAGTGCACATTCCTAGTGGAGGGAACCAATCATGTCTTTGTCTCATTCCTCAGGAATAACTAATCAAAATCGGCAGGGGAATCAAGGTGACCAGGAAGCAAAATATCCGTTTCGGATAGAACAGAGGAGAAAGCAATTGGTCGGTCAGGCAGATGCGTGTTTACGTTGCACACCATGGAGTTTACGACGTGATAATCTTACCCCGGGGAAACTTGCTCACTTCGATATTGCCTCGATCAAGGCGTTATAGCTAGATCTCACGCACACAAACCACAGAAAGCACATTTGCTCGTATACCATTCCGTACAGTTGTGGGTAAAGAAGCACATCGGTGTATGTTAGGGCTGGTTCCAAATTCGACCGTTTTTAACCACCTTTTAACACCAAAAATGGCTATTTCTTGCGGGGAAATACCTTAGAAGACCACTACATCTTTATTACTTGTTAGAAATTTGATTGTTTAAATTCACATACTTTGATCGTGGGACATTTTGAAATCAGACACCTCGTTAGACAGTGCAATTGCCATTAAATTTGTCTTTTAATTGATCAACTGACATTTTATGGCCCTCGAAAAGTTAGTGTTTGCGCAGGGAGAGAAGAGGTTTCAGTGCTGAAAATTGACCGAATTGGGCGTAATCTGATTTACTTGCTTTGCTTGCAGTTTCTTGGAAATTCACATAAATGATTACAGCGTTGCAAACCTCCCCATGGCAATTTAACTGTCATGTTTTTTTAGCTGAAATAAAAGAGAAGGGAAACTTCAATGTTTTATCTGCGCTTTGTGTTCGTCCATTGCTTGAATGGATTTGTTTAAATGGGCATTTTATCCTGAGCAAAAAAATAATCGTTTTCATGCAGTCATTTGGAAAAAATTGAGCTAACCGTCGTGGTGGTGATGATGGTGACGGTGGTGGAGGAGGTGTTGGTTGGGGAGGTGGTAGAGGAAGTGGTGGTGGAAATGGTGGATATGGTGGAGGAGATGGTGGTGGAGGTGGTGGATGTGGTGGAGGAGGTGGTGGTGGTGGTGGATGTGGTGGAGGAGGTGGTGGTGGAGGAGAAGATTGTGGTGGGGTGGGGGATGTGGTGGATGTGATGGTGGAGGAGGTGGTGGTGGTGGTGGTGGACGTGGCGGTGGAGGAGGAGGGAGTGGTGGTGGCGGCCGTTAAAACACACATGGTGATTCTGCTCTACGAGAGCTTTTCCCTTCAACACTGTCAAAAACGTGCCGAAGTAACGAAAGGTACAAAATCAATCACTTAGTGCGTCTTCTAAGTGTTCAACCACCTCAGGACGTGCCCTCCAATCCCACTAAGTCGTGATCGTTGGACTCCTTCATTGGCCGATTTACCTTGACTTTTCTCAAGTAATAAACACTTCTGCGTCCATCGGTGGAAACCTTCCACGCATTCCACAATGCTTAATGAAGAACTTGGGCCGTAATTTCAACGACTGAGCTCACTGACAAGCCCTTCCTTATTCGTGAACATCACCAGTCGATCGCACACACAGGAAGATGTCTTTTCACAACTTCGGAACAGTGTCAGAGGCGATATGATGGCGCAGCTGGTTTACAGAACACCAGGAATAACACTTCATCGAGTATACTGCAGTGCAACTAAGTTTGAAGGTAGGAATCACGCTGGTGTAGCACCAGACACTTCTTACTGCGCACAGAAAGCATGCAACCATTAACCAAGAAAGCCATCCAATCTTTTGACCACTGGATCAGCTTACTCTGATCTGGCGAAATTGGATTCCTGCCGTTATCCCTTAACTGATTTCTAATTCAGCATTCAGCTTCTTAAAGCGCATAACTTCTGCCACCAAATTTATTTCTGTTTTAAGTCCGCATTCTACGAGGTAGTTTGTGATGGTTTATCATAGTTTGACAGGTGTCATTTGCAGTCGATGTCAGAGTAGGCGATCGAATTTGCGTCACACATGATGGCCTCTTTCCAAACCTCGACATTTTCACTGGCTCTTTAAGACGAATATCGCAGATATTGATAGTTTGAGTTCAACGATTTCAAGACTGTGTTATCCAGAGCCTTTTCTGGTCAACTAAACTATTTTGAGCGAATTTCGAAAAACCAATTCTGAGAAGCTGCTTGGTCAATCCAAACGACTCTGAAGTAAGCCAGAAGTGACCTCTGTCAAGCGACAAAACGCGGAAAGCCATAACATTTAATGCAGCTCTCCGACAATGTCGCAAGGGTGCCAAACCACCACTATACCACGATCAGTTTTCCCAAATCTGTACCACTCTGCCAAACTTGTAAATTTGGGAGGCTTTCACGGATTATCACTAGCTCCAAATCTATTTTACAAAACCCTTTTTGTTTGACCTTGAGGTATCGATTTAGTGCAGCATTTTGTTCCACATTGCTGACTAATTTCAATTGACGACTTGGACTGAAGCCTGATCTCTGCTCCTGTCGTGCGCCCTCGAATGATCTGATTTGATCCAACTGTGATCGTCACATTACGGGGCTAATGTGGCCTTGAAATACCAAACGATTGGGAAATCCGTGGTTCACGGACAATTCCCGCGCTGGTGTTTATCGGTGACCTTGAGGTATCGATTTATTGTAGTTCGTTTCACAATGCTGACTAGTTACGATTGACAACTTGGCATGAAGCCTGATCTCCGCTTCTGTCACGTGCCTTCGAAGGATCTAATTTGACCCAACTGTGATCATCATATGACGGAGCTAGTGTGGCCTTGAAATACCGAGCGAAATTCGTGCTTCAAGGGCAATTTCGGTTATCGTTTATTGGTTGTCCCCAACCAACTGGCCTTTGTGGGCTGTCGTGCGGATTTTAAAAATCAGGTTGACGATTCCAGAAAACAATCAACCAATGACATTGGCACAGTAGCCAAGAGGCAGGACATTTCGATGCCTTAGTCATACTACTTAATTAATGGGTGTAACTCAAGCATGTGACCCCAAGTGTATGGGTAAGACCGGTCTTGTGCTGAGAATTGGCACTAGACCAAGGATTTCGGTTTTCGATTTCATGAACTTCCCTTATACTACTGAATTACCTCGTCGGTTTTTTGATTGCTCTAATTGCATGCGGCGTTTCGCACACTCTGAGAGCCTTTTGGTAATTGCATTAGGTGACGCCGATGGGAGCAATCAAGACTAAATCAATTAGGTAACTAGGAAGCCAAATTGCCTTGGCAAACACTTACGCGGCTCACTGTGAGTTGGCACTGTGATGATATGTGAAGTGGTTTGGATAATGCGCATTGTGTTTGATCTCGCTTATGCCTAGCTACTGCGTAGAATGACTTTGAGTTGTGGCTTACTCAGAAATGACATTTCTAGAGGCTGTTTTGTGAGAGCTTCGAAGGTAGGACACGAATTCGGCGGTTTTCTGAGTGACCAGCAGCGTGAATTGGACACCTGTGCGCTAACTTGGCGGATTTGCTTAGAAATGCTGAGTTAGTGCGGCATTAACACTGAATTCCAACGGGGAATTGACACAGAGATTAGGCGAAAAGGTGAGTAAATTTGACTTTTCTATTAAAATGCCAGTTTGGTAGATAAAAAAGCCGTTAAAAATTACCTTTCCAAATCGACTTTATTGTTTTTGCCTCGTCAGATTTTTACGAATCACAACTACCTACACGATTTCAGTAGACAGCTTGAATAGAGAAATTACAAGCAATGATCACGCATCCAGTCGAGGTATTTTTTTTTTAACTGAAAGGAAATGCAATCCAAAAAGTGCTAATTTTTAAAGACTCATAATAAATGGGCAGATTTGCGCAAATTCTTCCTGCTGGGGGCTTTACGAATTCGGTTCTCCTTAAAATCATTCGTCATCATCGTTGGGTGTAATTAGTTGCCATGGCAACAGTATACATTCCTAATGAGAATTTGTTTTAATCTACCGTTATCATCTGGCGGTCTGTTTGGATGTCTTCAACTAATTTAATATTAATTAGTCTTAAGTCAATAGTTCCGACAATCTTTGAAGGTCAACTTTGGTAAAGAATCGAGATGAAACAGCAGTTTAACCAGCACAAATATGATTTCTATTAGAATCAAGGTGCTGAATGTCAAACCGGTTCTAACAAGAGAATTTTGGAAATAAACTGATTCCACTAGCAGAAAATCGCCAAATCACTGCTTAAAAGAGAGATCCCACTAATGGTCTAATCGTCAAGAGATTCATCCTCATGATTTTCCCCGAAAGTCGATCCCATTTATGATGACGAATAAACGCCTCGAATTTGTGCATAAAACACTTTACTGACATCATATAAGTAGGACGTTATTTACGAGTCTGTGCAATCGACAGCTGGGACATCGAACGGTTGCTTGCAATGGCGCCAGCATTTAAAAGTTCTCAATTAGTGCCGAACGGCTTTCGTTCCTGAGGAACACTGCGTAGTACACTAGTATGATTGGCTAATGAGGCGTTCTAGAGGATGGAGTCTTGTGAATGGGTCGACAGAATTGCACGAAGTTTGTGCATTTAACGGTTTCAGTAAACGCTCAGGGGTTATCATCACGATCGGGGACAATGAGTTAACCACAAAGGGGATTGAACTGATGATCGGGCACAGGCCTTGACCTAATGACACAGGGAAAGTCAGGTCAAGTCGACAGTTTGGAATCAATTCGGCGTGGAATCATCCATCACGGACAAATTCCACTGACAACGAGAGATTGAATCGTGGTCCAGTTGAGGCAGAAGGTTCTGACGTTCAGCCAGCTGCGTCTACTTCTGGTCCAAGTTCTGAAATGCTGTCGCTGCAGCGCTGGACTTATTCATTCAAGCTTCACCAATTGTAGCAAGGAGGTCTGTCAACCTACTCACCATGATAGCAACCAGCAAAATCCCGTTCTTCTGCTAAGAACAGGGTTGCCAAATTCCATTTTTTGCTGACGATGCGACCTAAAAAGGACTTCTCTAAACCCACAGTCTGCACATCATCTAACAGTAACGTCAGGGAACGTCTGCCTTGTGATCGTGATTGATTGTTGAAATATACCACAAACAACGCTAATTTGAGAGGTATTGCAGCATTAACGAAGTAAATTGTCAGTCGGGAGAAATCACTCACAACAGAACACAATTAACGCTGGCAACACCGTTACTTCTAATTGCCATTGTCACACACCAAGACAGCATGACGCGTGTGGATTAGAGCGAGAAATTAGGGCCTGCTGATCACAAATTTACACCTCTTCCGTTTGACAAATTTGTCTTTTCTACATTTTTCTAGGGCTTATGCACACAATTTCCTATGGTCAAATCCGCCGCGTTCATCTCATTGGCTAACCCGTAACTCTGAATGTAATTAGTCAACTTTGAGTATTGGCAGAAACAATATCGATTATTCAATCATCGAGTGATAATCACGCTTGTGGAGTATCATGTGGGCGCTTCAACGTGTAGAGGCGTTACTCTTTCCTCCATCAACCTCCTTGCATTTGCCAAGTGTGAACACAACACAAACTTCTGACTATTTCTGCAGTTAAATGGTTGATTCAGCTCCTAATAGTTGCCCAGCACAGTAACCAGGGCCAATCGCGATATCTGGATATATGAGGAATCTAGTGTGATTAGACTTTGGATGGAATCATTACGTCCGACAGAATCACTCTAGCGTGATGGCAGTTCGCACCAATCAGATCAAAGGTTCGGTGCCGAAAACACAATCCGTACGTGTGTCGCACCAGACGTAGCCAGGCTACGCGACATCTCGATGCGTAAATCTTGACTTCTAACTGCCTACTTAAGTAATATATCCAAAACTCCAAGGTGTTCATTTGCAAAACCACCGAAAATGAGCCTGACCGATTCAGATTCGTCGAGCTAGAAATTTAAAATGTGTTTCTCTTTATTTGAGCAAGATGTTACTCCCCAGGCTGTCAAACCTAGAAACTCGACTCAAAAGGCATCAACAAAAATCACTTTGATTGTAAAATTACGACGAGTAAAAAGCGCCGACAGCGTTGGATGAAGTACAAAGCAAAAAGAATGAAAAATGGGGATTGTTTATCTGGTTTTTGTTTTTGAGAGCAAATGGGGAAAAGTGGCAACAGGAAATGCCTGTTATGGAGGTTCTACAAGAAAGAAAAAAAATTAAACTAGCGCAGGTTCAAACGAAGCAGTTAATCACAGCCTTATGCTCAACTGTTGCTAAGACACCAAATTGACCTGCATCAAAACGTGCTGGTAGTGCAAAGGAAGCTGGCTTCTGACTCACTGTAACACGAATTTTAATACAAGTCGAACACTTCTGCGTGGAACATTTCATGCACTCCCTCGCCTCCGCTGATTGGACTAATCGATAAGCGCGCTTTTGTTGTTTTACTGGTCGGTTGGCGATAGATTCGGAGTTGTCAACTCAGCTAATCCTATTCCCATCGAGTTTGGGCTAACACACACATACCTGCCTCAAAATTAACGCAATTTTGGTTGTGTGTAGTGAAAGCAGTCGCATTTTTGTAAAATGACGCTCGTCTAAAGAACGCCTGCTATCACTCTGGCTCTCTATTGTGTGCGTGTGTGCGTGCTTGATGCCTTTAGCGCAGTTGAATGACCACAATATGAGTTGACCTGACTTTAGCCACTTCAACACATCCTTACGCCCAGGTGTTTCGGCACAGTCTACTCCGATCCGTGACCTCGACGTGGCCATGTGAACGTCCGAGGCCGGAGTAATTCAGGACAATCACTCAACAAAAATGAACAAAACGCACATTCAACAGTGATCGGAGACGGAGTGCTGATCGACCTCTCGCAGGAAACCGCTCCTGGGGTCGATTTTCTTCGAACTACAAAAAGTGAAACAAGGGTTACGCGGGTTCGGGAGGTGGAAGCTCGCGTGGGTGGCGTTGATTGAAACGAAGCGAAATCAGGACTATGCAAGCGTTAGGCTGCAAATAGACAGGCTGACAGACAGACGGTGATCTAGAAGCGGGGACATTGCATTAGTGCTACGAAAACTCGCCTAGTTGATCAATCTGCAATTTGGATGTAAACAAGAGCATTACCAGGGAGAGGGCGTTTGGATACCCCTTACAGATCGATAATCCATCCCAGCCTGTTCACTGGCTTATTCCACCTCACGACTTTTGCAAGGGTCTTAATGAGATGCTGTTTTTTGACTAAGATAGTGCAGATTTTGAACAAAAAAAGGATTCGCATAAATCATGTCAGTATTAAATGACATTTAGTTCAAGCGTGGACGATACGATTGGGCATATTTCGTCAGATGGCCTTGTTGTCCTGGTCAGAGGTGGCTGTTTTGCATCGGTCGAGACTTCAGATCACTTGACCTTGAAACAACCAATTGAAACCGAGCCCGCCTTTGTTGCTATTGGCAGCAAGAAGTTACTCAGAATGCTCATTTAATTAAAAATATCCAACGAGAAATGAGGATTTAGCAATGCACACCAAGAAATCAATTGTGTGGAAAAATTTCACGATTAGATGTGAGCTACACGAGAACTGGCGGCATTGTTACAGGAACCAGAGGTGAGAATTATTTGCACCAATGAGGTGTGAGCTGTGCCTCTGTGTGTGCACGTGTCCTCGCAAGTAATGAAATTTGTGAGTAAAACAAAAAATCGTGATTTGCGCGATCTAACAACTCAAATGTGTTGACCAATCAAAATTAGAACGTTCCGTGTGTGAACAAGGTGCACTTTTAACATACTAAAACGATAATCGGATTCCCAACACAGTTAAACCGAAGAGCATTATCATTTTCAGTGATTTAAATGTGCCTGATAATGTGTTTCAGTAGTTTATGCGACGGCCACAAGCGTACAGACGTCTGACGTGAAACAAGCAATCAAATAATCCAACATCTTTATAAAAAACACCCCAGCTACTACGATGTTACGAATGTCCAATCAGGGCCCGAGATCTCAAGGCCATTGCACAAAGCGCGAGTCATATTCACGAGGTCATGAAGCGGTATCAGATTATCGATTTTCAAGTGAGAACACCTCGCGTGAGTAGAGAGTTCACTGACACCGGAGAATAGGACTTAGATGTGAACCCAATTTTAAAGACATCACGCAATTACACAACGCCAATGCGATAACGCGTGTCTGGCAATTATCATGAGTCACGATTGGTGTTGTGTCGTTCTATTAAAAGAGGTGCTTCTAAGTCTTTATTTGATCACGCTAGGCCACATGCGTGGGTGCCGTAGGTGCTAAATTTGTTAACTCTCACTTGTCAAGTACGTTGCTGAGAAAACGGCTGCTTTGGGAAATTGCATTGAATAGGCGTCACGATTAAACTTGCTCACAAATCGCGTTAACACTGACGCGAATAACCCCGTTTGAACTTTCCGACCTCCGCGCTTTTAGATAATTGGGTGTTTTCGCCTGAAGAACACTCTCTGATCCGATCGGGGATTAAAACTAGGAAAAGCACGTCTTTTAAGGGGTCAGCGCGAATACCTGCCTGTAAAAATCCAGATTCTTGCCAAGGAAATCCTCATTTAGAAGTCGTGATTGGTCAGTTTACTTGGAATTCGACATGCGAAAGGCGTTACGAGGGCTCTGGCGTGACCCTCTGACCTATCCAGATGAGTCGGATTTTGGATGCGCACAACTTGGAACGCCGCACTGAAGCGTGGATGGTGTTCTCTTGAACTCGCAGGTCGTGAGAACATCCATGCAAACCCCTCCACCGCCACCGCCCCTCAGCTCGAAGTAGTTCAACCCACACACACACACACTGAATGTGGAGAGCACTCTTGACCCGCATCACATGCACTCACGTTGTAACCTCGACAATTCGATCGCACGCAATGAAACCCGCTTAATTTTGGTAACAACGGGTGCGATCACTCTAGTTGTGGATCTTCGGGTACGGTGTTGTGACGCGCAGCATTGGTGTGAGACCCTATTCGATCATGGATGTGTCATGGAAGACCCATACTCTCGTCGTTTACGGGGCTGAAGGGAGCTTGTTGATCAGGGCTCATTAATTCACAAAATGAACATCAACAACCGACTTCAACACCGGTTACACTTAATTGTTTGACAGACGATTACACCCTTTTTTTCCCCCTGAAATACGCATTCTGATAAATTCACACATTCGGGAGAGATTACGTGATGAAATTGAATTAGTGTGCGTGTGTGTGTGTGTGTGTGCGTGCGTGTGAATGTGCGTTCAATTCACCGACAATTAAGATCTCTGAAGTGCTTAAACTCGATACCGATGGGATTCCCGATCACGAAGAAGACGCATTCTAGATGCCCTCTCTGACGTCACATTCTGTAATTGCATTTCAGCAAGACAACATTCAGAACACGCCGTTTGAGAAGATGCGATGTGTGCATAGCTCTGATTGAGTCATGCGTGCAAACGCGGATCAATATTGAGTTCTGAACACACTACTTAAATACGATTTTAGCGACGTGAAAGAACTGGTTCAGGTCAACTTTGAAATCGTGATTTTGTTAGAAAAAGGTTCACGCAAAACTCACAAATCCCGTTGACTCTTTCAAGCAGGTGAGGTCGGCAGAAGAGCTGATTGTTCGAGGTTTCACAAGCAAGCCCGCTAAAAAGGCAACATTTTAGAATCTTTTTAGCAGTTTAAAAGTATACATAAAAAACAGGCTTCCCAAATTCGCGTCGACACGACTAGGCATGCAAAATACAACTCGTTAGGAAGGCTGAGAGTGATAGGCAGGAAGGCGCTCGGTGTTTGTGTGATGGAAACCCTGGCACATATTGCTCTGCAACCCGGAACAATGTACCCCAAATCGCACTGTCGCAACGCACACACTTTGTTACGAAAAATTTGCAGATCAAATCAAACCAAACCATGGCACACTCGCAAACCGCACAGGTTGGTGCGAGAGATGGGAGAAGTGCCTGTGTAATCTAAACGCCTTTTTTTTAAATCTTAATAAGAGCATGTTGGCACAGAAGGCTGTTCTCTTTTCCAAAGCCTGACGATTTCCACAACCGGCTGAATGTACGTCCAACTAATTCAGCTGAGAACCTCATCAGATAACGTTGCTGGTGTGAGTGGAGTATAACTCGATGAACAAGATTCATGTAGCCGGATCTCGTAAGTCTGTGATAATTCGTGACTTTGAGAGTCTAGCAAGCGAAAACTCAACACACACCGGACTGAATAATTTGACTAGCAAGAGCACAGGGGTACAGCTTACGCCCGTCTTTCAATCTCACCGGCAGAACAGAGTTTGATGTGTTGGCAAAATTACACGTCTTAATGTATCTTGGCGCAAATTGTTGCCACGGCTAGATACCAAACACATCGACAAGTTGATGCGCTTCAAGGAGATCCCGGTTTTCACACGAAACTAGTTTTGTGCGATCTTGACTACTGTGCGAACTACCGGAACAAAAATGGATGACCTTGTGAGTTTAAACACGTGTAATTCAATGAATCAATGAACGCATCTGGAACCGAGTCGAGATGGTAAAAATTAGGCAAAGAAGGCTATTGCTGACAATTCTGAATCAGCCCAACCAGCCGTGGTAGAGGTACAAGGAAACAGCGGACGAGTGTGCAAAGACTTTGTACCACCTTGCATGAAATGCGTGCGCGTGAATTTCGCTGAAAGTGATATTTGTTTGACTTAGGTGACGGAAGTTACCTCGCACATGCCGACATGGCAGCGTAGTTTTCCCCGTAACTAGTCGAAAAAACTAGAAGCGTCGAAAGCGTTTGACTCGTGTGAACTCCAAGAAATACCAAAACGCAATGAATTATCTGCATATATAATCCATCGGGTCATCGGACTGCACAAGCCGAGCCGTCAAAGACCTCATTTCTGGTGTCTTAGCGTGACGTCAGCAAAACAGATTCAATCCGATCTTACAAAAAATTTTGCCAGTGAAAACCAGTTTGTCAAACAAAAAATTGAACCTGATTGGCAGAGGATCTACTTTAGAGAAAATGCGGCTTCTTAAACAACAGGAAAATGGAAATTCATAGCCATAACTTTCAGGTGGTTGTGCAAAACAGGGAACATGATTGACAATTGGTGTTTTAAGACTTATGCAACTGATTTAATTCACTCTAGTTAAAAACTGCGAAAATCTTGACATTAATCAAAATTTACAAAGGTCAATTTAGCGATGACAACCATGGTGTGTAAATGAAAAGGGTAGAGTGAAAATTAATACAATTCAACCGTATCAATTCTATCACAAATGCGTTTAGTATGCAGACAAGTAATTCAATGTTCTTAAAAACACAATAGTAAGCTTCAGAAGCAGTGGAACAGATATTTTAGTCAGCTAGTCGTAAGGGAGACAGGAATTAAATCTAGTTAGCCAGAGGCGAGGTAAAGATATTCGGAAACAAGACTTAGAGTGACTTACGACAGATTGCGACCACAGACGCTGCATCGCAAGCAGCTTTTGTGGTAAACGTGAAAACCCGCCGAAACTCGGTCAAGGGGATATATCTGCTTGCTGCATGAAAAGCAGGTCTCTGGGGAAGACTAAAAAGATTTAAAAAATGTGCAAGTAGGATAACTTTTTGAGCATTAACACATTTGAAATGAGGTACACTAGATTTTGAGGCTACAAAATGGTGGCTAGCATTGCATCCAGTGCTCAAATTAGTACCACAGTTGTAACTAATAAAGATCATCACAAAATAAACAAGCAGTGCAGACCGCATATATAAAGCCGATTAGTAAGCTGAGGTTAGACGAATTCTGCCTGTGAGCGTTATGTCTTGCCGAATTTTAAAAAAATCTTATTTTGTTACCTTCAGCCAGACAACATGCGATAGGAAACTCAATGAAACGTAACAAAAAACACTACCTTAACGTCTAAAATCGAAGGTTCTGAGGACGAGGGTTTGGTAGGTCGTTTTTCACTATTCCGGGACGACGACTCAGGTGAAGAGCTTCCAGAATTTGTATGAAGCTGATCAGTGGAAGACTCGAAATTATCCACAAGAGATTGGATTCGCGCTGATAAACTTCTTTTGCTTAAAGACTTTGAGCGTTTGAGGTTCGGCTCTATGTAGGCGGTTTTAATCTCCACTGGTTGTGGGGGATGGTTTTTATCCTCGTGAAAGAAATTTGTATGAAAAAATCTTGCCGTTTCTTTGACGTTAATATTCGAAAAAAACAAGAGGTTGCTTGTACTATCTGGAGTGACATTAAAAGAAGGGGGTTCTTCTGGGATAGCATTGAGATCGTGATTTCGATGAATAACCGCAGGGGTCTCTGAAGGAATTGTACCAACAGATGGAATCGGTAGTTCATTATTGCCTGATTTAGTAAGTAATGTAGTTGAATTCGCTTTCTGCTTGCTTGTATCCGTCGCATTAGTCGAATAAAGGGGAACCATCTTGGATCGAAGAAGTCCACACTCTGTGCATTGATCCAGCAAGAATTTGAGGTTATCAGCGTACTCAGTATTAATGTCAAGCAAATCAGGACGCGAAGCCAAGTTAAAAGTTAATAAATTCGACATCTTGAAGTCACGAAAAACAAATGTCGAAAACTAAAACGAATAGCAACCGCAAACGCCAAAATGACCTTGACCAAACCGCAGTTGTTCCCCGCGGGATTAACTCTCACGAGTCTCATTCGCTATCTTTCAAGCTTTTCGAACGTTTAAAACACTAAATATGTAGGGTTAATTTTTTGAATATACACAATAAATGTAATGCAAAACTACTTTTAATGCAAAGTGACCAGTGTACAAGTTTTACAGGAACATTTCACAAACTAAGTAAGTATTTTAGTCATGAATTTAGTTTTAACAAATTTCCAAATAATGCTTTTTATTTTATAAATACGCATAATCAAAGCAATCACTTCTTAAACATTAGTTATAATCTTACCTTGGGCCTAGTGAAATATTCTAGTTTGGTGAAGCCTGAAATATTAATGGCGGAATTACCAAAACCCGCGATTTTATTGTTGCCTCAGAATGCCACTACGGATTTCGGTAGCAACGTACAGATTTGTTATAAAATATCGCCGCCTTAGTTATTTCTGAAAGTAACGGACTAGGTAATTCGTTTAGCGTGTATAAATTTAACCATTTCTAACTCTTTAATCTTGAACATTTGAGGCAACTGTTTTAAAACATTTCGCCGAATTATCTTTACGCAGATAAAAAACTAGTAGGGTGTATTTAGCAGCCATAAGGAAACTAAAGTCGGAAGGTTGTACACCTTGACAGAAAGAATTCTAGCATTACTAAACATTTACATGAAATTTGTAAGGTAGCGTTCAATTTGACAGCATTGTTTTAGGCGCCCTTTTCATTGAAAGGAAATTTTTTAATTAGTTTGTAGTATTATTGTAATGATCAATTTGTTACCGAGACCAAGCTTGTTTCAGGCTTGAAATCCTGCCTAAAATATAGTTTCACTAATGCGGTCGTAAATGCGTTTAAACAACCATTTTACTCAAAATACCGCCATACTGCATGGTCTAAAATGCTTCTACCAATAATTTATCTTTACTTCAAGATAAGTTAATTTGTTAAAAGGGCAGAATTTACGATCCACGTAAAATCGACTTAGAATGAAGTAGATATTACTGTTTTTTCAAATATTTTTAGGAGCATAGTGAAGAAAACTGAAAACTAAATGCACATATTGCCGCAATGATTAAGTGCAGCTACTTATGTCCCAAAAAGGGTGTTAACACTACTTTGTGCAATTGACAGCACGATAGTGTATCGAAAGGCATAGACTTACCACTGAGTAGAATGCAATTTTATTTGCTTATCGCATTTGAATGTAGTATCTAGTGCTAGTTGGTGAAGATAGTCAATGTAAGTCTACTTCTAGGCAAATGATATTATTATCATAATAAGTCTGTCTTCGGATGCATGAAATTTCTGCCGAAAAAGTCAGAAGCGATTGTGGTCCGAATTTTTTCCACCTAGTCCGGCCTAAATTCCAGTGGGCTTCCCTGTTTTCCTAGCATCTGTGTGGTGCACCGATGCCTCAAAAATTTCACCTGGTCGAATGTGAGTTTGAGTCTTAGCCAAAAATAATAACAATAGTCAGTTAGAATTTGGCTACCATCAAGGCTTTAGAAAGGCCTCACAAATGACCTTGAGGCAGTCATTTTAAACGCAGTCATGAAATGAGCGGGTGCCATTGGCGAGTCTGGACTTTCACATTTACCACCGCTGTAAAATCACACCCGACGGTTGACGCCCCTCGATCCACTTTCTGATCGATGTCCTGGACGCTGTTCACAGTTATCTCGGCGCCTAATTACTCACCGATTGGTTCAGACGCAGACAAGTATAATTACTGCCTGCTTTTGGGCGAAATCTTGGGCTAAAATAAATAGTGAATCATTTTTCCCTGGCAGTGATTGGGCCCTGGATTTCATTTGGCTGGTTTTGGGGTCAAATGGTTTGTATTTCTTGATTGGCTTACAAAAGGATTTGCCACAACCCCAGATATCCACCCTTTCATTAGGAAAGAAAGTTCTGGAAATTTTTGAGATCTGGGGAGTTTGGCGGTGTTTGTGGATGCTGCTGACTGTTATTTCGTACAAAGCTTAAATGCAAGGCATTGGAATTCATCCTCTCGCCAATCATTCTAATTCAGAGCAGGTGTGTGGTGAATCCTGTCGATTAATGTCTATCAACTCCGACAAGACCCCTACTCGTCAGTCATGAGGGACCGTCTGCTCGTATTGTAGTGGACTGACAGCCGCCCCGCGCGAGTGTGCGTGCATGAAGGCCCGTGTGTAGCGATGACTCACAATCCCCTTTTGTTATTGATTTTTGTCAGCATTCGCCTGCTACGCACGCGTGCTCATACGCACACAAAGCCACTTGGCTGGTTCGACTCTAATAAACGGTCGTGTTCTCTGTCGCCTCCTTTCTCCTATCCTCGGGTAACTACGGGCTGTTAACTAGAGGGTCGTAAGGTAGTGCTAAATCCTCTAGTCACTACAGTATTTCACTTGTCGTGAATCGCGTTGATTCTGTAGCGGGCCCCGGTGCGGTTTCAGAAACCACACCAGGGCCGACAATCTACACTGACAGGGCGCGACCGAATGAGCAGAAGACGCGATCGGCTCGTAGCTCAACTAATTTATTGATGCAGCCGTGTGCGTGTGTGTGTATGTACAAGATAACAAGCACGTTTATATAGCCTTGCTAAACGTCGATCCCTGAACGAACATAGCTAGGTGAAGTTCATTCACGTAAAACAATTGAATCATGTTCGTTCGCGTGCTGCCCACCATAATTCATACTCGTTAATCCGACCACTCCAGCCTTCGACAGAGTCTCCTTTTTCGCAGCATTTCACCAGCCGCGCGGACCCTCAACTCCCCCCTCATTTGCACGAATATTTATCTTGGATTATCCTCGCACCTAGGTCTCGATGTTAGCGCATCTATGACTCACACACCCGGGGTATAAATACACACGCGCAAACGCCACACACGACACACAACGACACCAACGCGATTGAGCTCTGAAGTAAACGGTTGTGTCCACGTCCTCTCCGGTCTTTTTCTTCATCGCGGTATCAGGGAACCGTAATCGGGCCAGGGTTAATTTAGTGGTTCAAGACCACATGCTGGGGCCCACAGCACACCCATCTGTCAGTGACCTCAAATGTAATGCACCACTTGAAATTCACACACTAGACAGGTTTTATCACCTCTGACATTTTCCGACTTCCAAAATACACGTGTAGGTGCATTGTCTCGACGTCCTTACTTACACTGACGACAAGTAAAGTCACTCTTTCATTGAAAAACAGATTCCCTGATTTCTGTTGAGTGATTATAACAGAGATAAGTAGCACAAATGCGATGCCTGCTATTCGTTGCTATTTGAAGCCAGCGACACCCCTCCTACAACGCATAAGTCGATCGGTGTTTACTTTTCAAACGGACAACTAATTGAATATTGACGTCACTTGGCACGGCATAATTTTTCCGTCAACAACCACGACTACAACCTGCTTAAACAATTTCGCAGCATTCAGACATTCCAGGTGGTATATTCAATTGAATAGCCGCGTTTGGTAAGCTGCCAATAACACGAGAGAACCTGTCGTCAGTTGCACTGGGTGATAATAGGTTTAGATGTTCGTTTTAATCGTCACTACCGATCTGAGTGTATCGTCATTAGGATTGGCAGATTTTTTCACTTAAGGAAACACATGCTATCAAGATGACCGGGGCTTGGAACTCTTAACACTTCATTTAAGTTCGTTTTGAGCCTTGTGTGTCCACAGTTGTGACGATTTCGGTGGTACAGTACAGCAACTGAAGTTTCCCAACGAATGGACAAAATTGTTCGATGGAATACAAGTAATTAAGTTCTCCCGTTTTGGGCTTAACGTGTAAAATTCCACGATCTGATATAGTAGTGCTATACCGACTGAAGACATCCAATCACGCAATAAATTCGCTTGGCGGCGCTGTGGTTTCGGTAGACAGTCAGCTTCGTCCAAAAGATTTTGCAGGGTCGATTAAGCTGAAATGATCTCCTGACACGTCCAGTTGACGTCTGCTTGCACGATTCGTTCACTGACCACGCCGAAATCTGTCGCATCGCTTTCTCAACGATGTTATTATCAAAGCAAACCCCGTAGAGAGACAGTTTCAGAAAAAATGATGCATTTTTAGTGTAATGTGAAATAGTTCCTGCCTGGAATTCACTCTAAAATGGACTATAATCTGAATATTTGGATGTGAAAATGCGTCTATTTTCATCCCCTCTCCAGTTTCGCTAGTCAACTCTATTAGATCAACATGGTATTTTGTGCAAAGTAAACAATCTCTGATGAAAAAAGCCGTACCTAAAAAACCGTATGTTTGTTTCACCAAAGGAGTGCCTGTTGAACGCAGTGTACCGACGCGCACGGTTTGAAGAGCACTTTGCAAAATGTCACTTCGCATCTCCACTTCCCTTCCTCCCCCCCACCCACCCACCCTCTCTAAATTTAGTCCGCACTCAGGGACCTGCACAAATGGAATGTGCGTTTGACCTTCACCCACAAACCGCCTCGTCTTTCACAGCTGCACCCGAGTGTGTTAATGTGGGTCAGTTGGTGCGCGTCTTCTGTCTTCCCATTGGTGCAGCGGAAAGCAACCGGCCGGTGCGTGCGTGCAACCGGTGCTGATGCTGCCTCTGCAGCCCCTAATGTGCTTCCCCAATGCCAAGACACATTTGCGTGCTGAAGTTTTTCGCGCAAAGCACTAACGCGTCTCCCCTGTGTGCCCGTGTGTGTGTGTGTGTGTGTGTGTGTGTGTGCAGATTCCTACACGTACGCGGCCATTTCTAGCTCCAACCAAGTACCTGAAGGAGGTGTCTACGCGCATACCCCATCCAAGCTACTGCTCTCTCAAGGGTTTCGTACAAACGTCTGGTGAGTGTTTCCCTTCCAAATTATCGATTTTACGAAGCTGTTGGCAGTTTGTAAACATAGCCACAATTTGGTAGTGATTCGTGCTTGTAGTTAATCATAAATTTCTGTAACTCCACTCCTTTTAAAGCTCCTGTGGTTGGTGTAAAGATGGAGACCTTGATTAGCTAACGCCAAGATAACGAAGTGTAGGTAGGTGCATTTTCGGTATAAATAGCTGTTCAGGGATTGTGAACCAATGGTCATGTTGGTTGTCTGTTAGTGTCTCTAAATCAATTTGAAACCTTCTTCGATCTAGACATCGAAACTGACCGTGTACTGGCATCGTTTCTAGTAGGTCCTCTCGTCAAACCAAACTCGTATTTCTCCAAATTTCCGTGTGCTTAAAATTGCAAGATCTCGCCCTCCACACTGCCCCGCGTCTTTTACTTTGCTAAACGTAGCACCGTCTACGCGCGGTTAGTTGACTTCAAGCTGCCGATCATCCTGCTCTCTCCCATTCCCCATAGCACCCGGATTCTCGCCCTTCACTACTCACAAACCCAGGAAGTAGTAATCTAAGGCAGTTCACAACCGCCTCCCAAGTATAAAGTGCACTCAAGCGTAAACACTTCGCTGTAGGTTGTCTGTAAGTGTGTTAAGTGGGTAAACTTGGGATAGGATTTTATTGGCTGATCTGACACATTGTTAATTTATGCTCACAGATCTAAGTTCAAGTGGCCACTAGTTAACCATAAATACAGCGTGAAGTGGGTTACCAAATCACTGGGCAGTTTTAAGGGCTATCAAGGGATGGAAGCAGGTGAAGATTCTTAATTCCCAGCCTTTTTAGTATCGTTTTTGTTGTGTAAAAAGTACTTTTGAATAGAGCCCACACTAGCCGTGTTTCCGTACCACGAATCAGGACATCACGTTTTACCGTGGTAACTCAAGCTAAGATCTGCTCGTTCTAGCCTTTCCGAATCACGGAAACTAGTCATACTTGCCTTTTTTCTCCTTTTAGCCATCGTTATGCCGCATCCTCATGTAAGTCAAGTTGCTTAATTGAATGCAAATAATTGCCAGAAAGCTAGCGATTTCTGTGGCCAAAATTTCAAATTTAAAACTGTTATTGATCGTAAACAAATAGATTTTCTGTTGATATGGGGCTTCTTAAGACTGATCCGCTGTCCTTTTAAATTGTTTTGTTGATGGTAGCAACACACATTATTGCGTTTTCAATGAGTCAGGCGAGCGTAGTAAACCCGGTACCACGATTTTTCTGTGGCATGACATTTCGCAGATCTTGTTGCCTAGTTACCTCTAACCTGAATACTACCTGTGTGTGTGTTATTGCTGAGCGAGATACTGCTACTTTTGCACAAGCCGTCAGAGAATTCCGGTGTGGCAAAATTTCACCGTTTTCAACTTAGCCAACCCCTGATGAGGCGGCGACCAAGATCCAAGCTACCTTTCGAGGCTATAACACGCGAAAACACATACACCAGGGCAACCAGTCCTGCGCAGCCACTCCTGGCGTGCCAGTCATCGTGACGCCCTACAGGAACGACCCGGATCTTGCGGCCACCAAGATTCAGGCCAGTTTCCGCGGTTACCTGACGCGAAGGGAGTTTGGCCACCTAGGGAGACACCATCACCGAAGATTTACGGATGATGATGAAGCGGAGAAGCTGTGTCCAGCACTTGCGCAAACTCGTGTTAGTCCCGACGCTGGGAGAAGTTTGAGTGACATTTCCAACCAGTCTTCTTCGGACGTGGATGATGAGGACCTGCAGAACAGAGCGGCGACGCGGATCCAAGCGGCATTCCGTGGATACCACGTGCGTTCGCATCTGCCTAGACGCGAGAGGGCAAGTGAAGGCGGCAGTCCACGCAGCGTCCCTTCGCCGTCTCCGTTGCTCTCCGAAGACGAGGCGGCCACGAAGATCCAGGCGGCGTTTCGGGGCTACAGGGTGCGCAAGAACTTCCGCGCCCAGACCGCACCTATCCACCTCTACGTGGACCCGAAGTACGACGAAGCAGCAAAAAAAATTCAGGCCAGTTACCGTGGCTACCGTGTTAGGAAGGAGCTTAATCAGAAACGCCACAATTGATACCTCGTCCGCAACACCTTCCACTTCACCAACACAGATCCATCAAATTCCAAGCCACCTCAGTCATAGAACACAATATATGCTTTCCATTTTACACGCATACATCAGACCAAATAATTCATTTTTGTTGGTACGTTTGCCTTTGTATCTTCAACAATAAACTAATTCTAAGTTTACAAATAATTTTGTTACTGTTCGGAAATCCTTGGGTGTAGGAAAACCAACATTACAGCATGACATGGCATTAAAAACCAAACCTTCGACTAAGGCGTCACGAACATGGCTAGACGAATGGTTTGAGTCAGAATCTGGCAGTTTTAATTTTCCTGTGTGTTTTGAAAAGAGTTCATAAATGCGCACACCAAATCCGAATTGCCCCGTTATCAGGGCTTAACCAGGCCGAAGGTAAAACAGGGAGTGACATGACTTTGTCCGGTTTACTGACGCATAAGCCAATCACTTTGGCTACAGAGGTATGCGAATCTGGTCTAATCTGGTTAGCATCACTTGGCACGTACTACACTTACCACGAGAAAACACCCATCTAATTGGGTCTTCTGGAAAACCTGCCCTTCATTTTACACTGGCTAACCTCAGTTTCCACAATAGGCTTCAAATCGATTAAGTGAGCTCACCAAACACCAAATCGTCCTGATTCCCATTGCTTACGGATTGGGCTATTTTTTACGATTTCGCCTGCATACCATAGGTGATTTTGTGTGCAACATTTTTGTGCCTAGGCGCCATCAAACTTGAAAGAAGCACTCTCTTATCGCATTCCAGTCAGGAGTTACCAGCGCATAGGTTAATCGCCTTCCAGTTACCAGACAAGTTACGTGGTCAAGCAGTATTTTGCCAAATCTGGCCATTTTTTGTCCAAAGCAGTCGAGATTGTTCGCGCAGCTGTTTCAAATTGCATCACATTTTCCCTCAGTCGAGTCACAAAAGCCCAAAAATTTGCCAGAGGATGTAGTGTTGTGATAGCGCACAATCTTGTTAATTTTCCACCCTCAGTTTGTCTAAACGGAACCTGTCGGGAAGTGTGTCTCATGGCTAGTTGCCATCCAATCAAAGTTGGGCACAATTGACTCGTGACCAATCAAACTGACGCTTGTGGTGATCGATCGCCTACATGTTCAAATGGTTCATTGTTCTCGATGTGGCAGTCGATCGTAAACTCGAATGAACGAGACAGGCAGTTGAATTTCTGAAACTTCAAAATCCCCTGATGTGTTCGTCAAATGTCTTATCATTGTCTTTCTCGTTGGAAATTCAGGCAATCAAAGCAATTATATTTTTCAGAAAAAAATTGATTTCTAGAGACTAAAATAAGCACTGACTGAGAAATTTTTATTTATTTACCTTACCAACTCGAAGTGTCTGCCTGTTAATGACAGAGACACTTTTAACTGCCTGACCAAAGTTCATTCGCAGTCCCGTTATCGATTTTGTCAATCGCGCGATGTGACCTCTTAGGGATGCTGTAAAACGCGTTTCTAGCCAGTTGCGTTGGCAAAATCTGACCCCAGGAAGGTCAGGACAAAACAAACTGGTTAAAAGTGCATTCCACCACTGGGACACACAGTAAGGAAGTTGAGGGCAGCAGATGGTTTTGAAAAATACCCATCTTTAAGGCACAATGGATAAAATGACGGAAACAGGGCGCGGGTCAGTAACCCTGGTTGTCTCTGAAATGACCTTTGTCAGATGTTGGAAAGCCTAGGTACTATTCGATTCCTCGTCCTCACGTCGAGGAAACTGCGGCGATGGAATCCGACGACACAGACGCAGCTTCCCACCGATGCACTGAAACAGCACCGCCTGTCGGCTTGATTCGCGCTGCTGTGTTGGCAACAATGGTTCCTCCTCGTTAACTCCCCGCTGATTCTGACGACGGTGGTAGACAAAGTACCCACCGGCCGTTGCTAGCATTACCAGCAGCATGATGGGCAAGGCGATTGCAACTGCCACTAGACTCCGCAAGCCCTTGTCATCTTCGCGTTGAGGCTCACCCATGCTCAGGACGCCTCGCCTGAATTTGGGGAAACCGGAAGGTCAATTTCTAATTGGCTAAATTATCGATTATCTCAAGAGTGCAGGTCAGGGTTAGGCAGACTTCCACAGGCCTAATTTCATACCATCTGACGAAGTTCGTTGCCGCGAAGAATCCGTCTCCACGACTACCCAGAGACACTGTCTGCATCCTCAAGCCCACAGTCGTGGAAGCCGCGCTAGGCGAATGTTTTTGGTTGAAATCATCGCCATAGACCGCGTAGGGTAGAGAAAATTGATATTTTTTCGCTCGACCCTTTGGAACTGCCACCCGGGGTACTCGATACACCCCTCGCCTACGCCCTCCACGGTCTGGCGTCACCTCGCAAGTCGTTCTCCATTGGACGAATGCCGGCGTGTGACCGAGCGTGCGCACCTTATCGATCGATCCGGGCTCTCGGAAGTGCGCTAGCTTTCGACGTTGTGCCAGGTGCAAATTGAAAACCTGGACGAACACAAATAGAATGTAATTTGCCAGTTTTGGCACCGTTTCACACTTCACATGATGATACAAAGGTCGACTGAGTCCGTTTGCACCAATTTGCAAAAAAACCTACCGTTTCACACAACACTAATTTGCGTAACCAACAACATCCTTCGACTAATACAACGGGGCTTCAAATGCCTTGGCTTTAAGTTCTGGGGTGGCGGTATATTTGGAAAGTTCTAGCACACAGTAGATCATCCAATCATTTTTCAACACTATTAGTTTGATGTAAGAACTTTAGCCTATCTGTTGAGTTGAAATTACTCTATTGAAGACTACATCATCCAACTTTTTTTCTGCATGTGACTTGACGCGCATTTAAAAAAAGCATGTTTATTTCAGCACGCGAAAGTAAGGCTTAGTGATTAATCATAATTACGCCTAATGTAGTCAGAATGGGTTAGAAAGAAGCCTGGTAGTGTGCACAGGTGTGATGATCGGCTCAATTCTTAATTAAAAACAAAAAAATTGAAAAGATTCTTACGGGTTCAGCTCCACTGGAGGAGGTCGTAGTCGACTCAACAAAGTCCTCACTATCATCTACGGGATCGCGAGAAAAGGGCAGAAGAATCGGTGCTATCCTGCCCCTTTTGGAGGTGGTGACGTTGTCGACGGTTATTTCAAAGTGAAGCCCGTTTCCGGGGGTAAGCCACAGTGTTCCCTTGTCTAGCAACTCGTTTTCATTGCGCGGGATTGTAATCTAAGCACAGTCCTTGTTAATGGATGCATCTCAATTCGAATTTATCACTACAACAAATCCTCAAATTTTATCTCAGTTCTTAGGATGTGGAAACAAGTCTTCATCAGATATTACCACACATCTTAGCTCCGCGAGTGGATCCATAGTGCAAAAGAACAAAATTAATTGAGGCCATGACAGGCACCAACAGAATCAACCAGTCGAATTAAGGAGCCACTAGCTATTGACCAATGAAATTAACGACCATGACAATCGATCGCCTGCCCAAATCAAATGGTTCTTGATTTTCGACAGGGCAATCGATCACCGAAACGAGCGAATGTGCACCAGTTACTCTTCCATCGTATGGTTGCCCACTATCAATGTCGACTGCTGACGAGATCATCTGGTTATAAATTAGTTTTGTGTGAGAAATCGGACTTTTCACAAACGCAAAACACGTTTCCAAGGATGCGCATACACCTTCTACTTAGAACCCTAATCATTCTGCTACTTTGTTATTCCTGCAGTCATAAGTTGTTAAAAGTAAGTACGCGAACTCACATTAACAACGATTTTCCCCATACCATCATTGTTATCAGTCGAATTCTCAGCTGTGTAGATAAAATTTTGTTGATTTTTCACTTGTGAGTTGTCTGTAAGCGTCCAGCCAAGATTTCGACCCAGCATATGACGGCACGTCGACAACACCTCCGATGGAGTGATCTCAGCGGCGTCCGAAATGTCATCGTAGATACAAAACTAGATCAGAAAAGGAGTCATTTTTAAGTTATCTTTATCACTAGGGTCAATAAAGATTGATCGATTGATTGATTCTGTATCACGACTTATCGGTTTTGCTGACATCTATACTACTCAAATGAATTTGAGCACACGATTTGCCAGGCTTGATAGATGCATCTGCAAATCGTGCTCTTGGCGCGGGCTAACTCATTGCCTAGACAGAAAGGAGTTAAATTATTTCTGCTTGAATGGATTTGTTAAATTTGCGAGTCGCCTCATTATCTAACCATCTGCAAATTGATCTAGATTTGGCAGTTAAACGCAAAAGTAAACGGTTTTTCAGACGTGGAATATAAAAGCTAGCGCTGAGTGCAGATTAGTTACACACAGACCACGAATTTGTCGACGTGTCTCAAAATTCGCGCCGTGAATCAAACAACTCCTACTTTTCAAAATACTGCCAGTGAAAGAATGAGTAAGCAGCGTTCACGACACGATCTTGTCACTAACAGCTTTGTTTTAAACAACAGCACTATCACTGCAGTAGAGAGGGCACCATTAACTAAATTTAATTGATAAGTCACAACCAGTCATCAGCCAGAACAGGTTGGACTCCGCCTTTGTTGGCGGTGTGTCAGCGCACTCAATTATGACACACGTCGTCAAATCAACGCACTCAGTTTTATTAAAACAAGGAAAGCATTCATGGCAAATGCGTTTTGGCACAGTCAGTGAGTGGTGGAGTCGTTTATGTGCAAAGACCAAGGAAGCGGTGTGTTTTGTTGCTCAATTTACTCGATTTCATTGCCTCTAGAGGAGAGAGTTGGAAATTGGGGACGTAGATTTTGCAGGAGAGGTGGTAGAGTGGACGTGGGCATCTGTCTTGTTCATTTAGTCATCTCATCATCCTTCGAAAAGAATTCGACGGTGTCTGCCTACTCAGAGCTTGGAATATCGAGAGTGCGCGTTAACTACATCACCAGTCATTCTAAAAAGCGTGTTTGGCTCCACCGTCCTTTCACGTCTTGCTGGAAAACCCGCCTTTTTAGCGGTTTTTTAAAAAATCACCTCTTGCAAATAATTTGTGGCACAGAAGATAGGCAATAGTGTGGAATAAGTGTGATGATGTAACAAGCAGTGTATTTGGTTGTCCACCTCTAGAAGAGAAAGTTGGAACTTGGGGACGCATTTTTTGTTGGAGAGGTGGTAGAGTGGACGTGGGTATTCGTTTCGGTCGTTTATTCACCTCATCATAGAATCCCATCTGATATCCCTTAATACGGACAATAAATGATATCGAATAGTTGAGGGAAAATTTTTAATACTTTCCCCTTTTTTCTTACCTTCGGAATCGTGTGTCTCTGGGTTTCATCGATATTTAATGGACTGGTTCACAAGAAAACTTAAACTTATTTCGAAATCACCCACATCCCCATTCTTATCGATTACCTGTTGGTGGGGGTTAAAATGTTAGTTTCGGAAGCAAATAGTAAAGCCCTTTTATAACTATACTTAGCATGCAAGACGGATTTCGTACGAATTTTGTCTACTAAGTTTGTATATAGTGGATAAGGCCACACAAAAATATTAGAACACAACTGCCCTTTTTACGTAAGCAGCAAACAAAAATCGATAATTCATGACGCTCTCGCCTGCACAGCATTTTGATTGGTGCTTGACGTAAGGACATTAACTCCTCTTAATTCAAGATCATTGCTAAGTCACGTGACGCAGCAGGTCTTACCGGAAGGACGGAATCGTACTGTGTGGCCAATTTGGTCTGCAACAACGCCTGTTAGAGTTTTAATGGGCACACACAGCGGACACGTTTGTGTAACACGCGAACACGCACCAACGCATGCACAAATTCCTCACACCACGTGATCACATGGAAGCTTTTCACAATCAAAATAAATCGCTTTACTCGTCTCCTTCTGAATTTCGGTGGGGCAAAATGCTAAAAATGCCGCGAAGTCGGTGTTTGGTTGGACTCACCGCATAGAAGACGATGCCGTAGGAGGTGTGGGCGTTCTTGAAGGTAATTGAGTTCCAGAAATCGGTACCGTTTCTGGACATGAATTTCGTGTAGTTCACCAGCAGCTTAGCAGGCTTTGGATCCCCCTCTAGCATGACTATGGACAGGGGGGCCCCGACACCGGATCCAGGCAGGAGGAAGTGCAGTGATTGGTCGGGTTTATTCACGACAACTTGAATCAGCTTGGTGCCGTTGTGTGCGCAGCTGTCGTTGGGGTTGCAGTTGGGGTTTCGAATCACGGTGTACTTGAAGTCAACCTCAGCACCATCAGTTGGAAATGCGATCATGGCGGCCACAATGAACGCAATCATTGTCATTTCGGTCGGTCACCTAGGCCACACGAAAAAGACTACATGTCACCATGTCACAACTTGCAAATGCCAATCTAAGAGTGTCCACATGAATCTGTAGTGACCAGAACAAGTGATAATTCGAGGATGAGGCAATCTATCCCAGCCATTCTCTCCCCAGACATGCGTGGTGTGTCGAGCAGTAGCATGATGGAAGACGACATATTTTTCTATCCACCAATGAGGACCGCGTTTAAATCAAAACTGCTTTTGGCCACAACAGATGTTTCTTAACTGATTGATTGGTTGTGGTGCACTGCGGCTATGTGGGGCCTTTCTCTAAGGGTCAAATTAATTGCTGAGACTTTTTTGAATAAGAAATTAGTTGTCTTCAGTAAGGCGAATAAGTTGGCGGGCTTGTCTTGATACAGATCTGCCTTCAGAAGTCGAAATCGGCCGTGGTAGATATTCAACAGTTTGAGAAGCAATATTCCCGTCCTTTGTTGGACGGTACCAAGATCGTGGACGTGTAACAAAGTACCAAATGCAGTGCTTTTAAAAATACAGCTACACACTGTTCCAGATCCTCTGGAGACAATTCACGTGGACTCATTTTCCAGCCACTGAAACCTCTCTGGTCCCAGTCATTTGACGCACACCGATTGTTACCTTCCACAGCATCAAGATTTTCCAGACAACCCTTTCTGTTCCGTCTTTTAAACCAACATTCACATGGAAGAAACGAGACAACCACTCCCTGCAGCTTCCTTTAATTACCACAAAATATTGTTTTTTTTAGACAGAAATAACGCAACTGCAAATACTGACGAATGTATCTAACACAGGACAGAGATTATCCAAATGAAATTGGTAAGACGGCGTGGACGAATTCGGATGTCTGTAGACGGCTCTGCTGAAGTGGCATGGTTAGACCGTCTACTTCCACGGCAGACTTTGGAATTTGAATTATCTGAGGCGAATACTTTGGTTTTGCAGGGTCTACCAAAACTATGCACGAAAGTTTTCTTTGAATTTCGTGGATTCAAAAGATCAACCAAACGTATCGACTTTTTCAAGGTTTGAAACTACGATGGTGAAGGGATTTTCGAGTTACCGTAATGTGTTGTTCTATTCGTGTGTAAATAATCGACAACATTCTTACAAGCAGTCGGTCTTAATCCACCGAGGGACGAAAAATAGAGGAATTACGTTCAAATTCCACCACAATTGTACACATAACTACACATGAAAGGTTGCAGGATTAATTTTCATTTACACGAAATTGAAACAAAACTCACCGACTACAGACAGACGATGGGGCCACAGCAGGTGACGAGGCATTTAAATGGACGGCGATGACGACAGTGTGTGCGGTTGGCGTATGAACATCCAGTTAGTCGACCTAATGTGAACACTCACAGGTGAAATTGTTTATGCGTGGTGATTGTCATCGACCAGTTAGTTTGGTGTTTACGATGTTCGTCATTTCTTCCAAATGTCGCTGGCTACACGCGTTCTCCGATATCTTCCGGGAAATTGAGATTTCAGGCTTGTTTGCGATCAGCACAAACGAGTCAAATTTGTTTGGATGGGTAGAAGATACAGGCGATCTACTAACGCAGTTTTCCGATCATTTTAGGCTTTGATTGCTAATGACGTTGCTGCTGTGGGCATTACTAAACACATTTTGGAATTAGTGAAGAACTCACGGTAACAAAATGCGAAACAAGACACCATGAGGATAATTTAGACAGGAGGGGGGAGAATAAGGGAGGTTGTTGATCGATAGAACTAGGGTGAACTGTGGTATTAGGTATGGAATAAGAGGGGGCAGGGTGAATGAACAGACGGGTAAGCGTGAGTGATGTGGAATCAGTAGGGTTGATTATGGGATGACAGTGTTGATATATGCGAATCTCCACGATTCACTGCCACACTTTTCATGGTCTAATTTCTGTGGATTTATTTGCCGCTTGGCTGTGGGACTAGATCTGACGAAATGTGATCGAGAATGTGTGGAACGACCGAAGGAAGTCGTTGATAATGCCGCCTAACACACAAGTGCTTAAAACAAACAAGGTTTCTGTCAACAAATCTTTTGTGGTAAATGGCTAACAATAATTGATACTGAATGGATAATGAAAATGATAATGAATCAGCAGATGCTGAACACGATTAAGTAGTAACTGGGTTTGACCACTTAGAGGGTGCTGAGGCGTAAATATGCCGAACGCGATGTTTTGCTTGTTGATGGGCAAATACCAATGCCTATTAGAGAGAAAACCCTCTCCTACTGGCCCGATCCTTTTCCTCGTTTTTTTAGTGCTACGAATCACGGCATCAGCTAAATACCTAATGAACAGTCCACAAAACGGGCTAGTTGGGTAATCTTTTCATTGTCAAGTACTGGAACACCTCTGTCGAGCATGAGTAAACTATTGCCTGAGTTACACTGAGGACGATCAATATTTTTAAAAAATCGATAATTTACCCAATCGCGTGCTTAACTTGGAGCGAATTTCGTGTTTACATTTTAGGGATTGAGGTTATTGACCAGCACAGATCGATGAACCAGTAAAATTGGCTGGAGTGAATGATCGGAGGTGTCAGCATGGGTGATAGGGGTGGCGGGGTCAGTGGGTGGGACTCAACACGACATTTACCATACGCTGACGTCCTGACCTACTTTTCTGTCGGGCATAGATAATCCAGCATAATGGGCTTGGCTGGTGTTTTCTTGAGGTGCATTTGCGTTGACCAGCTTGCTAAAAGTGCACATTTTCTATCTCGCACAACTAGACAACCGTGCGCTTAACAAATTCGTTTACTAAACAATTTAGCCTTGATTCGCATTCTGGTATGCACGCCTGCTTCGCCAGGGGTGGCCAATTTAACACCAAAAAGAGGGTTTGGGGTGGTGTTTAACAACTCGGTGAAATCGATATTAATGCTTCCGAAGTCAACAATGTTGCATCATAAGCTGACTAATCAATAAACGTTTTCCTGTAAAATTTTCATTTTTTGTAGCCATACAGGCTGAAAATTGTGGCCACGACCCCATCACATTGTAGAACTTTTGAATTAAAGTAAACCAATGAGTTGTTGCCAATTCTTTTGTGACCAATTAGCTGTTGAAAGGTAGCGTCACCTTTAATCGATTTCCGATAGTTAGGCATCCGGTTGATTGTGTGAATTTGACTCCGCCCATAGGTTCCTTTACAGGTAAATAGCATGCATTGATATCGTTGCGTGGCTCCAAGCGTACACACAGCAACCGTGCTGCTGTGGTTGCATAATTTATTGAATAGGTGATTAGCGCGCGGTTGCGCAGTGATTCAATAAACAACCATTTTAGATCCACCAATCAGAGTTAAGGGCCTTATAAGGCCTAATTGTGCTGTAGACAGATATCGAGTGGAATTTCTAGGAATCTAATAGGATCAGCATATTAAAACGCCACAAAATTTAGTTAATTAATCATTACCTGGAACGGCTGGGCTAAATAAGAAAGCAAAATAACTTCCATTACAGTAGAGACCTATAATATTTTTACTACTGGTTAACCACCAGCTTTATGCTATTTCCCGTTCCTATAATCGATAGTGGTTTCATTTTATCTGTAAATCTTTTTTTAATGGGCTGCTTTCTATCTTGCTGTCTTTTGTGCTTGATTGCTCGTATTGGCTTTCGATTTCGACGTACTTAAGGTTCATTGGTCATTGATTAATCGTACCTAAATTCGATTGATAAGCGATTAGGCATTGCTAATGGCTGCCTATTACCCAGGAGGCGTTCTTTTCGACCGTGGCTTGACTGAGCGGGGAGGTAAGTTAGAAGCCCAGAAATGGGAGTTGTTCTTTAATTTAAAGCCACGCCTACCTCTGATCCTGATCAAAATTGAACCGTAAAACTAAGTCCACGATCTCGGTGCATGGAAAGTGTCCTCCCTCCATCATCAACCCTAATAGCCACCCAGTTGCATTCACAACCCGACACAGGTGCACGACTTGTGTGTCCATTTATTCCCTGATCTCTGGCGCTGAACACAAAGGGGTTCGTGGTATTGTTGCCCATCTTTAGTTGTTCTACTGGTAAGATAGCTAAAATGGAGCACGATTGCCTTCGTCCTTGTAGAGCGCGAGAATTGCAGCGCCGCCTGCTGAATAGCCATGTTCCAGAAGTTTCAGCCGAAACTACAAACAAACAGAAGGCGGCAGGGTTAAAATAGGCAGATATTTAACTCTCCGTCACGTATGTATGCAGTTTAATCAATCAGTATAGTCACTTGGGACTTGATTGGCCTAACAGAATGTAGTCACAGGTTTCTTAAATACGTGTTGCTAATTTAGACCAACTCTAGCCTTGACTAATCGTTTTGCGCGCCTCTCGTTGTTTTACTGCTACAGCACGGTTGTTGCGCGGCCACTTTGAACTTTACGCCGCAATAAGGCAGGTGGTGTGTGCACAACCACTAAGACACGAGTTATTTAGCAACATCCACGTACCGCCATGTGCTTGGGCATGAGCGTAGACATCACAGCGACCATCTGCTTGCAAAACGTCGGATGCTGACGAAACATGTAGCCGTCAACGCCCATTGTCACTCGAAGTCGACTGAGGCGCTTCAAAATGGTGACGGCGGCTTTGGAAACAAGCAAGAGGCAATAGTGAGTGAACATGCCACAGTTTAAACCGAAAAAAATGCGAGCGAAGAATAAAACCGGACATAACCAAGAGGCAACACACAGCTCGTGCACATGAGTCACTAATGCGTAAAAAGGTAAATTTTACGGCTCTGATGGCACTGGACCATTTATGCTTGTTGTGACGAAAGCAGCCAACGTTAATGGCCCAGTTTTTTAAACCAAGTGCCGATTTACGATGGCCGAGACTACCTGGCGCGTTTGGTTAGTCTAACAAAGGTGGATTATCCATAGCGGTGACATTTTAAAAAAGATGCAAGCGTAGTCAAAGCAACTCGCTGACATCTAAGACAACTTAAATGACGCGTGTGCAATCAACTGGAAGTCTAGAATGTTATTTTCTTGGGCGGCAGGATTGCATTTGATGGAATACACACGAGAGGTTCAAATTCCTTTATTTATTCATGATTTTCATGAAGAAAAACCCACATTAATGTCAGAGAACCAGATTCAGTGCAAGGCTGGACCCGACCTTCGAAAACGTGAACACAACCACAGATTCCCTGGCCTTTACTCAAAAGTTCATTTCCAGATTTTTAAAAAGATTCCCGTTAAATTTTGCTGCCGAGGGAAAGTAATTTGAGCCCTAAGCAGCTCCTTTTTTTGTAAATTGTCAATTTTTTAAGGAGGACGGTAAAGTTTATGACGCTAGCATTACGCGGTCTTCGTGATTTGGCGTCAGAATAATCAGTGTACCTTAATACATCAGTAACACAAATTAACTAAACTACGGTGAGGTGCCTACGCTGTCTACCATATCAGTATAAGCAAAATGCGTTTTTTGCAAGTCCGCTTTAATGACCTCGTCTCAAGGAAGAGATTTTTTCCATCAAATAGTCAGATATTTTGGGGAAGCTAACATGAAGAAGAAAATCCTTGCACCAGAAGTGGTCCTGCAGCAATTGGTGCCTTCACCCTTAAGGAATACCAACTGCCATGTCGAGGCACGTTCAACGCCATCATGGCAGCTGGAAACGAACCGAGGTGATTTCAATGTGAGATGAAAACTGGTGAGGACACTAGGCGCCACTGCATTCACACCTAATTTCACACAATTTGACCTCCCTACTTCTGTGTTGGATACCAAAAGGGCAATACTGTGCCCTGGAGAGAACTTCAGCCCAGGTAAGCACAACGTTTGTGGTGCTTTCTTCAAACGGTGAAATTGCATGGATTTAGTGTCCTGGAAAAGCATGAAGGTTCTTGCAAATATCAATTTAGGCCAAAAACCTATTCTGTAGAGGTACCAGCGATTTTAAAACAATTTATACCACGCCCCGGATGTTAAAATAGTCATAACACGGAGGTTCAGACGAACTAGAAAGATCGCGATTGGTTAGTGGCTTCGGAAGGAACATCAGAAAGCCCCAGCAGCCCACAGGTTATAATCTACCTTATCAACAAAACTGCACTTGATCAAACACTGATTTGTCAAACACTTGCAGCCATAAATCGATTGTAATAAGCAATTGGTTTGATGCAAAACGCTTAGATATTGGCGAGTACTCAGAATGCAAGTACCCGTAGAATTGGCATTTAAGTTCCCAAAACCCAACGCTTCCCAACTGATTTACGTGGTCTCTCGAGCTAAGCGCTTAGCACACATGTCACCGACGCTTTGCCAACTCAGTGGAACCCAGAGGATGACCTTGGAGTGCGAACCAATTAAAGTGGCTGGTGGAGTGGACCAATCACATTCACAAGCCTGGAAATTAACAGTATACACGGCAAATGCGTCAAAAGACGGTCGAATTAGTTGTGCGCTAAACGAGTGACTTCACATCAGTTTCCATGGAAGGCGTTTCCAAGGGATCTGGGTCTGGGTTAAAACATTATATCGATTTATGAAGAAAATTTTTGCACAGAGACGTCCGTGGCCCCATCGATCTGCGCCAAGAACAAGATCAGCGTGGTTCAAACTTAGGCCGAATTGATTGAATACCAGCACAGCAATCTCGCACCAGCCAATCAGCGTGTCACACACAAAAACACCGCCCGAAGAGAACCCAAAAGAACACAACTGCGATGCATACCAGCAGCCGAGAGACAGGCAGAGCGGTAGGTGACGGCGCTGCAGACGTAGCGGACAATGTGCAGGTCGTCCGCGGTGAGGTTGTGCACGTGGAGGTCTTCACGCAGCACGAACTCAGTGCTGTAGAAGAGGTGCGGGGGGTCACGGTCGATTTCGCACAAAAATCTGGCCGGGAAGCTGTTGTTGTCCCTGAGTGACGCCGGCCACACACCACCAAAGAGTTGACCGCGAGACGTGAGAAGCTTTAGCACCTGACGCACGAGTTCTGCCATGTGTTCTCCGCTCACTAGCTTCTCAAACCTGCAGGCATCCATGGACGTCCAAATCAGAGACGCTAGGACGTGTTCTTTGTAGTTGTTTCAAGCTAAGCTGTGCACCTGTTATAATATCTAGATACTGAGTTCTTTTTACTTAATTAGCTCGCTCAAATACACACCAAGACGTTATATTTCGAAGTCTCACTTATCCAAATGGCGTATCTTTGGAGGCCTCGTGGCTTAAATGACAATTACTCGCTTTTAAATGGCAGAAAACCTAAAATAGTTGCCGTTTTGGTATCTTACAGAAGAGGTGATGCTAAAACAAGCGTCTAAAGCAAGCACCAAAATAGAAATCTTGTTAGGGAAAGGTAGCGGAGCCAGAGTAAACAAGGGATATTTAAACACAATCAATAATCTGGCACATTCAAGGATATATGTTTCAAAAAATATTTATTACATATCACTCAAATTCAAGTCTTAACTCACGTGTGTATGCCTGGAGCGTTGGACACCCGGTCAACTCTTTTATCAAATTCTGTCAGAAACCTTCGTAAGCATCCACCGTCACCAAATCCGGCAAGTTCCATATTCAATATCACGCTCCTGGCATCTTCGTCAAATCTGTCATCACGACGTATATTTGAGATTCTTTCCAGATAAGATGCATTTACGCCAGCATCTGAATGAATTATCCCAGAAAAGTCAATGATATAGTTAATAAAAACCTGAATATTACTTGAAGACAGTAATGATGAACCCAGCCTTACATTGTAGCTTTTGTGACTCTCAATAAGTTCAAAAATATTTTGGTTTAAGAGATTTAGAGACCTCCTTAAAATTCAAGATATAATATAAAAACTATTTAATTAACATGACGTCCTATGAGATTATGTTCATACTTAACGAGGCCTAGAGATAATTTGATGCCATCTAGATTATTCACAATAATGTTTTTACAGAGTTGTGAAATATATATAATTTTCTGAAATTTTCTCTTTGTGATTGCTTAGGTAGCTTAACGTTACAGGACTGACTGAAGCTAAGGAGAATAAAATAATTTGTCTGAGTCGTTGAACTGTACAGTAAGCACATCCCAAATACTACTCAATCGATTGTTTAAGCTTAATCAATAACGGAAACCAAACTGACCTAGGATGAAAGAAGCGGCACACTCAGCGTCACCTACCGCGCAGGCTTCCAGGACAGCAGTACAGTCATTCACTAAGGCGTCGCACCGAACACGTACCTTCTATAATTTGAAAAAAAAATAAAGAGCTGAAAAGAGGCTTACTTTTTTGTCAAGAACCTTTTGGAAAGCAGAAACAAGTTCAACTCTACTGGATTGGCGAAAGTTGAAGTTTTTGGTACATTTAATTAGTTCGCCTGCCTTTAAAGAGGAGTTTAAAAGGGGAAATGGCAGGCTTAGACAAGCGTGAATTATCTGATCCTCGAGACCGCGACTAGTGAGAAAGTCCTCCACAGTTTTGGCCAGATATTCCAGAAACTTCAACAATAGGTTTAAAGAGGAACAACGATACCTCCTGAAGCGAGCATTTTAAAAATTTTTGTGGAAAGTGAAATGTGACTTCATCCACGACTGGATAATGCTCGCCTGGTACAAATGTAACAATCGCTAGCTTGTGGGTAGTTCCGAGGAAGTCAATGGACAAGTAACGACCCGTTTCAAATCCCTTAGGTGTTTTTGAGATATGTGTGTTTAGCATTGCAAGGTCAACCTTAGTTTTTTCGACATTTTTCAGGGATTTAGTAATTTCCGTATTTAGAGTTGCAATAATCTCCTCACAGTCAATTTTCTTTATGAAAAAAGCAGAACAAAAACTTCTGACCTATTCCATAAGTACATTAGTCCGAATTTCTCAAACCGTTTCATTTTTCATTCGTGGAATCGGTTTCCGCTTGATCCGCTCGACAAGGGGAATGACGGGTCTGCGAAAGACACGACATTAACACGGCCATGGTAGCTTACATATCATTATCAATAAGGTTTGGGTCTTCGCTACGGAGAAGATTTAATTACTCTATAAAATGCATCCTACTCAATATAAGTAGCCATAGCTCTGTCCTCTGGGGTATCAAGCGTTTTCAAGCCCCCTACCTATTGTCGTGCACTGTAAATCAGTTGATCCATTTTAACACTCCACAAAAATTTAAAAAAAAAACAACAACCGAAAGCAAGTTTACAATATGCACAGAGTAGGTTAAATACGAAAGCCTTTTTCTCAAATGCTGTGAATTTACTGAAACAATAAGCATTAATATAAAAGAGATTGTACACGTAAATTTGAGGTTCGAAAAGGCAATCTCTGTTGCAGGTCAAACTACTCATAAAAATAATTGTTGGAAATTGACCTGATTTGATGGTTTTACGAAATGCTTGAAAGTCTGTTGATTTAATATAAAGACATTTTGTGAATAATTGCTATAGACCATCAAAAATCTATAGATTTAACATTTTAATCCAAAAGGAATCCGAGCATACACCTTAAAAAAACCGAAAAAGAATCAAAACAATTAGGATTTATGGCATAAATACTTTTACAGGCAAATATACTGCACATAATACATAAGTGATTCCACATTTGTGCATCAGAAAAATTAAAATTGGAGAGAAATGTAGTTGACAAATTGATATCTAGTGCTGCATGCCATAGGAAGTGGCCAATTAAAATTTCCAGAGGATTTACGAGTTACTTTTTGATAGCTTCTTACATGTTTGTTTTTGGCTACATAATTATTGCATGAAATATATGCCGTGGGGTACCTTGAATCAACAACACTGACGATTTAGGCTTCTAATTCATTTTTAAATGCATTTTCGCTCGAATTTTTGCATTTCCTACTGAAAAAAATACTTAAAAACGATCCTCAGGAACCACTTTTCATGTGATTTCAGCCGCATGCGATTGCATCATTAACCTCTTGAAAACTTAAGCCCCCGTGAAACATGGAGCATTTTTTCGGAATTTTGGGTAAATAAGCAGGCAGTATAAAAAGATGTAATATCTTGGTAGTGTAAAAAGGACCAAACAGTATGCAGGCTTCAATACCTATTTTAAAAGTCTAAGTTGATTTTGTATTTTAGGCACTGATAGTCAGTTTAAGATAATCTGAACAATTTTAGCTGATGCAAATTATACATTAAAATTTATAAAAATGCGAATGCAATCTCGAGTGTCCATAGTATATATAGGAATAGATCTCATCGGAATTGCAGGAACATGGATCGGAGCAGAAACACTATCGCTAACCAATATTATTACACAGTAAGTTTCTTGCATAGATCTAGACCTAACACGCAACTAGTTGACAAAATTAGTATAAGGCAATTCATTTTAAAACCAAAAAATTTCATTGCTGTGCCCATTCAATTTGTGACGTGACTTGATTTTATATGCCTACTTGTTCCGCCTTCTTATTGGTTGAAACAGGAGTGGTCTTGCGACGCAAACCCATTGCTTTTGGTGTTCCTGAGCTGTTAACAGCAACGCCGGCCTTGTATATCAGCGGGTTTAACGACGGCGATGTTTAAGTGTCTACCCTTCATAAAGGGTTGTGGAACACACGTCGAATGTATAGACAAAAGTCATGCCAGTCTCACTTCTGTCCCTGATGACGTGCTGAGAAATTACAGGACCCTTGAAGAATGCAAACTTGACGCCAACCAAATAAAGGAATTACCAAGTGTACTTGATCTCAATTTGAGTGTGTAATTGTATTCATTGTGTAGGCCTTTTTTCGGTTGGAAAAGATTCGTGTTCTTTCTGTCAGTGACAATGAACTTACGAGAATACCTCCTGGTATCGGGAACTTTTCGTCTCTTGTTGAACTCGATATAAGTCGAAATGGTGGTCCAAAATTTTTGAATGACGTATTTTTTAATTAGACATTAGCGAACTCCCTCCAAGCCTACGTTTTTGCGATTCGCTCCAGGTTCTTGATGCAAGCAACAACTCGCTGAAAACGTACGCCCACTATTCACCGTTTTGGGAAAATATTCTAGATTTTTAATCTATCATATATTATGAAATTTTGGTAGGCGTGATCTCTTTTGGCAGTATTACGTATATTTGGATTCGTCACTACAAATCTATCTCCGAATTTTATAGGTAGACTTATTCAGGCTTCTAGAATTTTAACAATAGGAGCGTGTTATTTTCATTCAGTCGACTTCTATTTCTGTGTATTTGGAAAAAAATTTAATACTTTACTAAAAGCGTAGTCATATGATTCGTCTAGTCTTGACACTGGATATTGATTTCCATTCTCTTGGGGTTAAATTCGTTAGACCTTCAACTGCTTGGGAAAATTCATTGGTGCGATTTGACAGTTTATTATTGCTTATCCATTTTAGTCTGCCTGACGGTTTCTCTCAGCTTCGTAATCTTAGAGTCCTCAACTTGAACGATGTATCATTATTTGAGTTACCAGCTGGCTTCGGGGCGTAAGTTTTTGCACTAGCTGTCGAAATCACACGTATTATAACGGCTAACCGAATGCACTTGCCTAGGTTGAAGAAATTGCAAAAACTGGAGCTCCGCGACAACTGTTTGAACAGCCTCCCAAGCACATTTGGGGAGCTCACGAATCTGGAGTTTCTGGATCTTGGCGGAAATGACCTCGTTACTGTGGTAAGTTGGTCTTGCGTCTTTCCGGAACTTCTTTCAAGTCACGTTTGCCACTTCAATGCTGATAATTGGATGTTTTCACTCAAATGTGTAGCCGCCATCTATTGGTGCATTACAAAGTCTCGTTGAACTTTGGCTTGACGACAATCAAATGACCTCGCTTCCCGATGTAAGTTTAACACATCCCTTATTATCTTTATTTGTTTAAAAACATGATCACATATTTATGTGTGTGTGTTTGTTTGTTTAATTTCTCACGCATTCGTTGCAAAATAAAAGTCTCCAAGTTTGGCACATTAAACGTTTTACGCCTTCAGTATTAAAATGTGCATTTAAGCTGCCTTTGCGCAAGGCTTCGAGTCAAAGTGGAGAACGAAGTGGCATTGTCATGTTAATTTAGTATTTTTTTAAAAAAAACGACTCCATATTGGAACTGCTACACAATATATCCAAGAAGTTTGTTCGCGTATTGCTCATACTCTTAAAAACACCTCACATTTGATCTAAGTCGGTTTCAAAAAAGCACCATTAATCTACTAGATAAACTTTGATCTGGGTGACCTAGCGGAGGTCAGTGAAAGCAATCTACAAATCACCGCTGTAGCGTTTCTTGAAAGACTTACTATCGGCAAATCGACTGCATGTGGTCATTTAAAGCACATTCGACAAGCTTCATAACTATTTATTTCACAACCATTTCGCTCCTCTTTTGCAAATGAACCGAGAATTTCCTTCATCAAATCGTAACTGGGGATCTAGATGATTCGTGTATAAAAATCGTAAGAGGAAGCTGGAGGCATCGAAGTGGAAGATCGGAACTTAGGCCAAACCGTGAAATGCCGAATCTGGAGAAAGTGCCGTGTCTGGTGGGGCGAATACAGACGATTAACCTGTCATGAGGTTCCTTCACATCTCCAAACAGTAGCATCGGGGATATGCTTAGAACAACAACCAAGTCAATGCTAGAATCCAAGCCAAATATGCAAGTTTGGTCGGCAGAAAGGCCATCATTTTTCACCATGACGCCATACCACAATTCGCTCAAAAACTGGGAGGTCTTCCAGCGGCACTGGCCGTATCCCCTTGACCTTGCCTCCCCAGATTCCCATCTGTTCTTTGTTAAAGAACCCAAATTGCAAGGACAAATTCAAGCTACAACACGGTTTTGGTTCATGATGGAAAGGTCATTTTTGATTGCTAAATTGTATTATACTTTGGTTTCAAATGGAACGCAAGTTAACTGAGCAGGCCACAGTGTTCTCCCTACCGCACTGTAAACTCGTTTTTCATGCCCTTTTCTCTCGCCAAGGAAATCGGCAACCTCCACGCACTTCAGCAAATGGACCTTTCCGAAAACCAACTGACTTCACTCCCAAGCACAATCGCCGGTCTGACCTCTCTCTCCGACCTCAATCTCACTCAAAACTTCCTCGACTGCCTTCCTGAGGAAATCAGTGAGTACAGATTCTGTTTCCACGCCACCTAGGTGTCGTGGTTCCAATTAATTTGCGCTAAACACGCGCTTTCTGCCTCATTTTCCCGATCTAGGCCAGCTCAGCAATCTGACTGTCTTCAAGTTGAATCGCAACCAACTCGTCGATTTGACGCCGGGCATTGGAAAGTATGTCCGCATGTTTCTTAATCCTACCTAATCCTTCATGGCTGTTTACGCGCGACTTGTTTAACTTTATTAAACCCCGCTAGGATGGGTCACTAGTGCATGAATTGCAGTTTATCTTGTGTGAACTTTATGCGGCTAATTGTTCGTACACATTCACACACGCACACACAAATGGTACCGCGGTAGCTCCGAAGTATGCAGGAATGGTTCGTTACGGCCCCACAGAACACGCAGTCCTTGAAACCACGGAAGAGTGGTGTTGTTTCAAGCTCTCTTTGAGCTCCTAGAGTCAATAATTCGCTTTAAAATCGACCAACAAACCCGGTGGCACCCGTGTTACGTTAAGACTGATCATGCCGTCGTAGCTTACCTTTGACACCTCTTTTTTCCCGAAAATACGTCAATTTTTGTATTGCCCTGACTCCTTATCCCCAATTTTGTAGGTGTCAAAATCTGCTGGAGTTTTACTTGACGGAAAACTATCTTACGGTAAATTCGTAGTTTTCATCAAGGGTCCAGGCTCCCTGGAACTCTGTCCAACAGTCTCATTCTCTCCTGTAGAGCCTGCCAAACACGATCGGGAATTTGACCAAAATGTTTCATTTCAACGTAACCAAAAATCAGCTCTCCGAGTTGCCGGCAGAGGTGAGTTTTACGCACACTTTTTGTAAACGACACTTCATTTTATTGCTGCGGTTGTTGTTTTTTCCCCGTCAATGCCTAACCTGGTGTTTTGACAGATCGGGAAGTGTGTATCGCTTCAAATCCTCTCCATTCGTGACAACAACCTCCGTCGAATACCCTCAGAAATCGGCAACTGCACTCAACTCCACGTGCTCGACCTGGCTGGAAATCGGTGAGTGAGATTATTTTTGAAATTCACCATCGCGGACGTCTTTGGTTGTCGCAGAGTTTGCTTTAGGCAGGTTTTTTGTTGAACGGAGCCCTTTTTGAACTTTCCAACACTGCTTCCTTAGGCGTTTGTGCTCTGCCCAAATTTCCTCAGGTTTAGCTAGTTGGTTTGTCGTGGAAAGCTTGTTTGTTTGTTCTAGCAGAGTCAAATGTGCCTTGTTCATGTACCTTACCAGGCTCACACATGACACGGCGGGAGTATTTACTCACGCTAAAAACAGCCACTAAGCCACATTCCTTGCGTCTGATTTGCCCGTTCACCCACACTAACTCTTCCATCACTGGGGCATCAGGTGTCACTCGTAGCCAGCATTTAATACTTTCTCTACCTCACGTGTGTGTGTGTGTAATAGGTTTCGTGTTGGTGGCGACTGTCTGTTAAATTTCTTGGAATATAATTTCACACGGTAAGCACGTTTCACTCAATCATGGCTTATTTATCGCAAGCCAAAGGTCAATTAGTCAATCACTCGTTGACTGAGTGTACCCTTGGTGACCCCTGTGTGTGTGTGTGTGTGTTTGGTGCCATTACCTCAACTAGCGTCCGATTGAATTCGCATTGCGGGAACTCTAGCTGTTTTGCCGGCAGTCGAAGGCACATTTTCACTCAAACATGAAGAATGTTGAGTTAGTTAATCGCCCTACGTAATCCTTGTTTCAAAAAGGCTGAGATTATAGTACATGGAAATGTTAGGCTTAAGTAGGAGTCTGTTTCCTTTTTTTCCAACCCTTTAACAACGAAGGGCATCAATCAATGATGCATTCTTCGTCCCTGTGGACGAAATCATCTCATTCGCACCGCACGCTCAAGCCGCCGTGCTGGAAGACCTTGCACGACTCACCCATGTCCGTAGTTTTAACGGCAGGTGTGGAAGAAGCAGATCTATGTCAACTTGGTGTAAAATACGGAACCTTCAGCGAACGTTGGTGGAGATCCGTGACGGTGGTGAGATGTATTGATTTGTTGCAGGCTCGATCGGCTACCCGTGTCCCTGGCGTCGTGCCCGCTGAAGGCGCTCTGGTTGGTACAGAGCCAGGCGCAGCCGATCTCACTGCAACGCGCGGTTGACGAGACGTCCGGCGAGGAGTACCTCACGTGCTACCTCCTTCCACAAGAAGCCGAAGACAGTGAGTTGCCTTGTCGGGCTAATTTGAGTTATGTGTGTGGCTTTGCTTCCCACGGTTCGGCGTCTTTTTGTGCCTTCAGAAGACGCCTCGCGCAACGGCGTGGCCACCAGCTTGTCCAGTCCTGGTGCAACCTCCAAACAATTCAAGAAGGATTTGGAATCAACCAACGGCACCCTCCTTCCCACACAGATCCCCTCCGGCTCATCGTCCATTGTCAATCTCGATGACTCTGCGGCCGCAGACAGAGAGGTGGGTGCGCTGTGTGTGCTTGTTGACTCAAATCCTAAACCTTAATGGCCGCCAACTCTCCTCTTAAACAGGCCAGATTTTTGTCTACATTCCTTGTTCCTTAATTCGTCAACACTGGACAATCGCTTGTTCTCCAAATCACACATGAGGATGTCTTGTAGGTACCGAAATTTCTTCGTCACCAACTTATCAGGTTACTGACAGGTGGTATCATCAGAAAATTTTCTGTTGTTGACTCGACACGATGTGGTTTGCTTTTTCACAAAATAACTGTGAAAGGTAGCGCCCGTGTTCCCGTGAATGCGCGTCCTTAAATTGGAGCAGAAAGGTCCTTTTTCAAAAAAAACTTTCAATGATATTTTGCGTTGTCTTTTTTCCAGGCCGAAGTTGAAGACGAGGAAGAGGAGGAAAAAGAGGGTGGTGATTCTCGAACATCTGGGTCCACTCGCGTTCGATTCACGCCGGAAGGCGGTGCCAAAACCAGCAGCGATGTGGTCAGTTGATTAGCCCAAAAGCGCTTACATTTGCCCATTTATTGTCGCCTATTCCCGAAGATTTTGCCATTGCAACTAGACTGTCATCCGTTTGGAGCAAAACGTCCTTGCGAAATCCCCTCGCTTGAACGAAATGCGCATTTAGTCCTTGCTGATCTGTGGAAGACAGACTTCAATTCAAGCGAACTCACTGTCTAATGCTTTTTTTTTTCATTTTAAATCCCTCGTTTCTTAAAGGTGTAAATACCTTTGCGGGTTCTAGGCCCTCTTAACAGTTCCGTGGTTCAAAATATCCGAGCTTACTGGTTAGGGGGCCATCTGATCCCCCAATCGATCAGTGCTGGACAGAAAATGCTTGCGTGCTCGTATTGTGGGTGTAGGCGGTTGTTCCGTTTGAGGCACCGTAACACTCGTCGATTGAGCTCGTTTACGCGTGTCCCTTTCTCTCTCATTCAGACCCGTGAGTACCCGAAGACGCGGCATCCGATGCACCTGAAGAAGTCCCCAGACGGCGGCGATGTTGCACCCAAGGCGGCAGCGGCGGCAGCGGTAAGTTTGATCCGATTTTACTAAGGGTCAAGTGTGCAGATTCACACGCACCTCAGCGCGTTTTCTGGGCCTAAATGAACCACACCTTACCCCTGTGCTTTCTCCTGGATGTAATGTATTCAATGACCCGATTTTCACGGTTACACTAACCCCAGAATCTCCATTTTAAGTGTTATCAACTGCTCCGTTCGCAAAAATGTGCATATCGGCTTTGGAGGGAGGGTTTAATCTGCGTTAACGCAACACCGTACTTAATCACCCTTGGATCGTGTGTGCGTGCAGCTCTGTTGAGCGAATTAGCCGCTTTTGGCGTCGTGTACGCACACACACGCAGGCTAATTGTCCTTTGAGTGTGTGTGTGTGTATGTGTGCACTGGTCACACACCTGCCTGAGTCACTGTTGGCCTTCTAGCGCCACTGTGTGCGTGTGCGCCGCAAGTAGCGTTTTATGCAAATCAGCTGGTGAGTTCGACTGACGGTCGAATTGGTCCTACTGAACGTGGACGTGCCAATCCAGGACCTGATTCGTGGATTTGCGCGGCGATGGAACCCGCCGAACACTGGTGTGGTGTCTATCTAGAACCTCGTGTCCGGCATCACCGAACGTTGTGACCTGCTGAATCTGCCATCTGGAGCCTCAAATGCTCCAAACGGCTTCACGACAACTTCATTTTTGGGCGAAACGCGAAATGTCATTGATGACGTCGCGTTAAGACGTGGAGCGGACGGTCCTGGCGTTTTATTCACGGACCAGGGCCCTTGGACAAACAGATTTTGTTGGACGAAGGCATCTGAGCGATTGAACCGCAACGTCAACTCAAAAACAGATCGAACTGTCTGATTGGTCACGTTTACCGGTAATTGTGGAAGATGAGCTTTCGGTATCCGACAAGCCATCTACTTGATCCTCCGGAGTTCCTTGAAGCAGTCGAGTTGTCGAAGAAATGTGGGGGAGTGATCATCTTTCAATGTTTGATAAACTCACTCACACACACGCGCGGTTGTAGTTTTTTTTATGAGAAAGCCTCAAAACACCCTTTTTGGTGTCTCGGCGTAAAATCTTGCTAAAACGTAGGAAATTATGCGTGCGCGCGCTATACATCATGCTCTGCAACATCGAAATGCATGCATAATTTAATGCATCCTGTGGAGATCTGAGGTTCATAAAAATTCGTCTTTTTTTCAAATTATATGCTGTGGAAATTTGGGGCCTTCCATATTTTAACTGGCTTCTTTTTTTCAGTAGCGTGTTCGCTAGTTTTAAACTCGTGTAACTGAGCCAAACCATAACGCCTCATTTTTGAACTCGGGGTTCCTCGTTGGTCGCTGCCGCACCATCCATTGGCCTCTGCCAAATTCGACTAGGCGTCATTTCAGTTGGCGTCGGTTATTGCAAACCACCGACTACCTACCACGTGCTAGCTAGGCGTCCTCCGCTTGCTCTTAGCCTCTAGTTACACCTCATCACCAAAACATAGCGCGGTTTCAATTTCCGATGGATATTTCGTCCACACGAGCACTCAGTGGACGTGAAGTGGCCAGTTGAGTCGACTTGTGAATTGACCTTTTTCATGGTAGTAGTCGACCAACGTGACCTCAAGCCACGCGCGCGTGATTGGTTAGGTGAACGCACAATCTCGTCTGGTGGTAGCTTTCTCGGCGTTGCCAACTCGTGTCAGGTGATTCTGCTTCATGTTTTTTTTTCCTTTAAATCTTCAGGCCAACCACGTTCCCTCACTTCCCAGTGCCGTTCTTGGTGAGTTAACGCTACCTACTTTTTTTCCTAAAACTGGTTTCTAACTGTCTTTTAAGTGGGTTTGTAGTAGCGTTTACTCGTAATTCGCCATTGCGTCGTCCCTGCGCAAGGAGAAGAATGGTGCTGTTGGCGCAAATTGCCAAAAGATGTTAATGATTTCTTTGGTTAACCACAAAATCAGTTCATTTTTAGAGACTAGGTGTGTTCGATTGTCGAATTTCGTGTCGTTTGGTCTTGCGATCCTCGGAATTGTTACAACTTCCAGGTCAAGCAATCCTGATTGTGGTCACTTCAACCATCGACAAATAGCGTTGATTTACCCTGGCCAGAGGTAGTTGCGATGCGAACACGCAGCGTCTCGGATCGCCAACTTGCGTTTAGTGATTCATGCGCGCGGCTTTTGACTCATCACGCACCACGCGAACACAGAAAAAACCTTAGTCACTGTTCGGCGTTTCGGCAAACCCGACTGTCAACCTGGTGACCTATTATCGTGGTGTTTTAAACAACGATTGTGCTACTCCACGAAGGCCAGCTTCCCGTAGGCCTGGAATGTGCAAACTGCGGCCAAATTGCAAGGCCTGTGTGTGTGTGGTCCTCACGTGTGCGTGGCCAAATACCACCAGGCAATAGAACGTGGTTTTTGCTATTCATTAATTCCCTCCCCCAAAAAGTGTCAAGGCACTAAGCCACTCGTCATCGCTCCCGACGCCCGTCTGTCTCTCAGTGAGTTAGTTGTGGCGTTCGAGACATTGGTCACTACCGACGCGCTGTCGACCGTGCTTTTCAAATCACGCATTTTCGGATTGTTCGACCAATTTTGTGTGTGTATGTGTGTGGTTGAATTGTAGGCGCCTTAGTTTACCGCGAGTGTGCCAAAAGTCACCTTAACCATGGGTTGTTGGAAGCACGAGGCATTATGAGGCGCTTGTTACTCACGTGCGCGCCTGCATGTGCAAAGTTCACGCCTTTTAATTCGCCAATTTTTTTTCGCGGGCTGAATTTACGATCTGATGAGCCTGAAGTATGGGATCTCAATTGGTGTGTGTGCGTGTGCGTTTGGGTCAACGTTGCTAGCACCTCAAATGCGCGGTTTCACGGAATTAGTGTTCTAAGGAAGGCGTAGATATGATAGGGTGAAGAGGTGTGTGTTTTTTTAACTTGCCAATGATTGGTGTGAAATCGGGCATCTATGGACCAATCAGCTACAGACTTATTATTTGGAGTGTGCAGCTGCTAGTTGACACTCACGAGACCCAACCACAAGAAAGGCGATGATGAAAAAACAGCTCACAAGCGTTTATTCACTTTTAGTAAGCCAGATTTAATGCACTAAAGTCAGCCAATCAAATTTGTGCGGAGTCAACTCTTGACCAATCAGAAACGCAAAATCGACCAATTTAGCACAATTTAGCTGAGTACATAAAATCCCGTGGGTGTTACTCTAAAGGTAGATATCGACAAAAATTATCGCTAATCAAGGGATGCGATTTCGAAAAGGCGCTTATTGGACGAATTTAAACAGTAAAACAATCAGAACAGGCAGTCGATGTACCATTAAATCCTCAAATTTTACTCAAGTTTTGGCGCCTCAGAGCCTCAGTGGTTACCAATTCTCGCGCTTTATGGCGAACAATTATTCTTTTTCCGTGTTTTAGATTTACAGACGAACAGCAATGAGCAAAACGGTTCCCGCAATCAACCATGGAGGTTCCCTGTATGTTTTCTCGATCATTTTTTTTCCCAAAATTACCTCTTTTTTAATTATTATCTCTTGTGGTTGGGGGTTTAAGTAACGCCACAAGGATGTAACTCGTCATCGTTATGTACATTCGGTGAATGAAGTCCTGCTTGTTACTTGGCAACAGATATTCGCGTTTGACGTGGGGCACTGTTCACGTCGCGCGAACTTCAAATAGACTGTTGTGGGCCCCAGCATGTGGTCTTGAACCACGCCGGGGCCACGGAATTAACCCTGGCCCGATTACGCTTCCCCAATACCCACGATGAAGAAAAAGGCGGGGAGAGGACGTGGACACAATCGCTTACTTCAGAGCTCAACCACGTTGGTGTCTTGTGTGGGGCTTGCGCGTGTGTATTTATACCTCAGATGTGTAAGTCATACATGCGCTAACATCGAGACCTAGGTATGGGGATACTCCAGGATGAATATTCGTGCTAATGCAGGGGGAGTTGAGGATTCGCGCGGCTGGCGACATGCTGAGACAAGGAGAACCCTGTGTAGGAGGTGGAGCGGTCGGATTAAGAGGTTGACTAAACACGATCCACGACAAGACTCAGTTTCCAACATTCTATGCCTGTGCACTTCTACAATTCCCCACACACAAACCCCCCTCCGTCACCTAGTAATGATTGCCATTTCGTTTTCCCCTTTCAAAGACGTCGACAGCACCAGCTGTGAGGCGACCTTCGGACGCCCAGGGCGACATCTCGCTGCCGATCTACCTGCACAAACCGGACGAAATGAAGCGTCTCGAACCCAGCGCCGTCTCGGACAGTCCGCGTTTTTAGTACGTCCGCAGCAGCACCTTCTGCCCCTAACTTTCCGGGCTTTGTCTGCTTAGAACTGAGTTGCCTAGTCACAGATATGTGTGTGTGTGTGTGTGTGGTTGGCTTGGCTTTCCGGCTCGTCTGAGATCATTGTTGTGCGGTGATGTGTCAAGTCTGTTTAATCAACAGGCCATCGCAATTCCCCTCGTGTTGGACCCACAACAGTTCCCACTGGCATCGTTGCTATGCGCATTTTCAGCTCATTATTAATCGATATTTCTTGACATTTTGTGGGTTTAAACGACTTGTGTGTGGTGTAATCCCCTTGCCGAATTCTCGCCCCTTTTTAGGTGGTTCATCACTAGGATCATTAGTGATTCATTTTGTGAAGATTCGTCGACACGATAGTGGGGATTTCGCAACCCGCCTCCTGTCCATGTACCTCTTCTGCTACTTAAACTACTCATCTGGCACTCCAGTTTGCCCGGCTTCTATCGACCAACAACCTGGTGCTACATGTTGCAACAACGGGTCTGTCGCTAGGTCCAAAATGAGCCTAGTAGCGTCAACGGTCATAGTGATCCCATGAGTTGATAGGTTACCTGTGTCTTCAACTCATGCAACCATCTACCTGGACGTTAAAACAATCGATTCGCAGAATCGACTCATCCGCACCACTAAAATATACTGTGGTAGCAGCTAGGCGTAAGATCTTTCACAATGAGGGTTGAAATTTGATCGTTATCCGCAAACTGTGTGTGTGTGTTTTATTGTTATCCACATGTTCTCCTTTGATAAGTGTGGTGGTGGTGGTGCGCCAATTCCCGCTGCCAGTCCATTTTGTGAGTCATTAATCAGGCACCTTGGTAGCGTGTACTTTTATGAAATCGAGGTCTGAGTCGTTTTGATTGGACCTCACGCTTGCATCTCTCTTGAAGCACCCACGGCACCAACGCCCATGCCTCGAACCGTGTTGAAGTCGTCAGCGACTACCTTGGAAACGGAAGCTCCGATCTCGCCTCACCCGTGTCGTCTGGCAGCTCCGGCGGCATTGACGATCTCCTCTCCGCCAACGTCCGACCTCCCGTCCCCCACGACGACGACGGCGCGTCGCCAAGCCGACAAAGTCGTTCAGCTGGCGGTGGTGGTGCTAGTGTTGCTTTCGCCGACGTTTCCACGCCAAAGGGCGTCGTTAATCAGCGAGATGAGGAGGAACAAGCCTACAGCAGTGGCGGGGTGAGTTGGCGTTTTGCTATTTTAACCTCACTCGAAGCTTCAACCTCGCTCATTCTGATACTCCGAGGTGTGTGTGTGGAGAATTGTTGATCCAAGAACACGCACACCTAACCTTCAATTCATTGTCCTTTGTCCAAGTTAGCGGTTTCCCCTTATTGTAGAATTCTTTTAGTGACAGTAAAATTGACATGGCACGATCCGGTTGAGGTCAGGTTTCAAAAGTTTCACGCTAACCGGCCAATACTCAAGCAGTCTGTTTTATTTTCGGGGATCCACAAGACTGAACATCCTTTCGTTTTGTCCTTCTTATTCACATTCAATAGAGGTCGGTTGTAGCTAATTTCAGGATGTGCTTTAACGTGAAATGCAAACGGCCAATCGTTTAGCTTTTTTTTCACTGTAAAGATCAGAAATCGACTGCAGGGAGCAAGCAAATTCCCCACTCATACCCGCCTGCAATGCCCCCTTCCTTTCTCCCTTTTAGGAGGAGATCGATACGATTACGAAATCCGTAGTCTTCAGTAACGAGGTGATCGACAATGAGGACCACTCGAATCAGAAGTTAATACGTCGTGACACCCCGCACTACACAAAACGGGCTCGCATCCACAGTAAGAATTCCGATGGTACGCGTCCAGTTTGCCTTGAAGTCACTAACACCTTCCCCTCCTTTTCAACCCAGTTACCTTGAAATAGCGGTCACACATGAGCGTTTGAAGTGGGATGCTTTCAGCAGGTCATTGATCGTCTTGCTTGTAATGCCTGCCACAGAGGGCGTGTTTGATCTCCTCAGTTGCCTCCAGGGTCTACGTTTCATTGCATTTTTTTGGTTTTATTGCAGTAAATAACGAAGAGGCGGTGCTGAAACTGTTGAAGAAGTACCACGACCCGCTGGTGGCGGACTTTTTTGCCGACAGTTCGAATACGGAGAACGCTAAGGTACTACTTTTCACCTACGCCGCATTACTTGCACCACAGCCACCAAAAATCTTTTTCAGACCAATTGGGACGATTTTTGATTGTCTCGTGTTTACGAAAACAATCTTACCACGTGTCTATCACTCTTCCTCTATCATAATCGCGGCTATTATAATGTGTGATGATGAACAAAAGCATCTTTCTTCGTTGTGTGCGCGTTCAATTCGGCCAGACATCACGACAAGCCTTTTCAGACAGTTCGTGCTAGTTACGCCTCTTTTATCCATCGTGTTCCGCTTGCAGTCCGGCAACTCGCTGCTGATGGTGGCAGCAGCAGCAGCCGCCGCCGCCGCCACGAACTCCGGTGGGTCTGCCTCGCCGGACTCGCAGACGTCTGCGTCCACGTCGGCGCCCAAGTCCGAGCAGGTGACGCTTCACATAACCCTCGAGCGGGCACCGGGTGGCGGTCTAGGCTTGAGCATCGCCGGTGGCGTTGGTTCGGTGCCTTTCCGCGGCCTCGATCAGGGCATTTTTGTCAGCCGCCTTGCCCCCGGTGGACTGGCCGAGACCTCCGGTCTAAAAGTTGGTGACAAACTCCTCGAAGTGAGTCTCCTTTTCCATCTTTTTTCACTTCCTCCTGCTTTGGTTGGCTTAGAACGGGTAAAGTGCGAATGCCGTCAGTAAAGTTATCGATGAATCTACGCACATCGTCCACAGCGTTTTGAAGTGTTCACCACTAAGACCGGGACAAGTGGTAGTTGGATGGGGCCAGGTCTGGTGAATATGCCGCGTGTGGGAGGACATCCCATTCCAGGTTCAAGAAGGCCTTCTTGGAATGGGATGTCTGTTGGTTGAATTGTCGGTTGTAGCGCTCCGCAGTCACCGTCTGCCGACCATTTTCCACGAGTTGCCATCTTATATTCTGGTATTCTGAGGGGTTGTATAAGTCACGTGTACTCGTCGTTCGGTATTCTGAAACCTTGCGTCCGATCCTTTCCAAGCCACAGACGATCGCGAAGGAATTTCTAGTTAACTTTGAAGAAATAATCTGTGAAATTAAATCATCCAATGAGATTGGCGTTGAATTCACTTGTCAGGTTTGCGTGAGGGCTATTTGGAATGATTTTCTTGCAGGTGAATGGCGTGAGCATGGTTAACGTGGAGCATCAGGTGGCGGTGAGCGCTCTGCGGACAAACGCCACACGCTTCAAGCTGCTTTTGAGCCGTGAGGTGCCCGTTCTCACACAGGTCGCACCAGCTGACGCTGCCCTTCCGCTAACCTCAAGCACTCTGCCACCTCTTGCTCCTCCTCCTCCGCCGTCGTCGTCCACCCAGCCCGGTCACGCTGTGGAGCCCTCCAGGAGCCAAAATCTCTCCTCCAGTTTGCTGAACACAACTTCTCTCGGACGCAACATTCCCAACGCCAACCTCCCCTACTTGCAGCCCGCCCCAGCGGCAATGCAGGTGTGTTTTTAACTTGTTGAGACGCCATACATCACTAACTGCCCAACAAAGCTGAAGTCAGTGGAAGGACAGAGAGTCAACCGTATATTCGAGAATTTGACGAAGGCGTCGTGGTCTGTGTGGTTTGCGCATGTGTATTTATACCTCAGATGTGCGAGTCATACATGCGTTAACATCGAGACCTAGGCGTGAGGATACCCCAAGGTAAATATTCGTGTGAATGAAGGGGGAGTTGAGGATTCCTGCGGCTGGCGCCATGCTGCGAAAAAGGGGGATCCTGTGTCGGAGGCGGAGCGATCGGATTAAGGGGGTTGAATAAACACGATTCACAACAAGCTTATCGCCTTCCTACCTGGACACTACTCTTACCCCAAGTGACCTTCATCTTGCGCCAATTCCGACACGAGGTGATGATTTCGGATCCGGGGTCATTTTCAATCCTAAACGAACTTCTTGTGGTGAAATATCTCTGTGTTAGACAGTCCACAAGCGTCCTGCAAATGAGGTATGGATCGCGGGATGTGTTCTGTGAATGCGTGTGCATACAAGATCGTGCATACACACACGCACGCACGCAAAAGCGGAGTTTAAAAGTTCACTCCTGATGTGATTTTGCTTTCTCTTGCAGCTGATCAAATGCAGCCTGCATCGCGACTGGAGCGGTCTGGGCTTCAGCGTGGCCGGTGGTCGTGGCCTCCTCGGTCCCCAGAGTGACACCGCGGTGAGTTCGATTTCCAGATGTGCTAGGCCAGGGTGTTGTAGCAACTCACCCCCCCACGCGCGCATTTTTTAATCTCGGATCAATAATGTAGGCGGAAGGACCTTTTAATGACTAGGTCGAGCACTTGGGCAGCTCAGCATTTAATGTCTGTTTCCCTGTGTCGAATTCAGCCCCATCTAAACTTCCTCGAGGTAAGGCGATAACCCGCATCACCGCCCACCCGCACAAATTTGATCACTGTTTAATCGCTGTGCCAAAACCGATCTCTCACCCCTCTTCGTTGTGCTCCTTGATCGGTCTCCCTCCCTCCGTCCCCCCCCCCGCCAACTTGTTGTTGTACCTGTCCCCCCTCCCCGCTTCTTTTACCTCGTTCCGCCGGGTTGCGCGCTCGCTCGCGCTCTCGTTAATCCTGGCTTCGTTTTCTGCACCACCCAACTCCTGTGACTCACTCGTCTTTCTTTCTTGTCCGCTTAGACCATCTACATCAGTAGAATTGTCGAGGGCGGGGCGGCCGACAAGTCGGGCAAACTGCGTGTTGGCGACCAGTTATTCAAGGTGAGTGCGCCTCTCATAATCCAAATCCCCTGGTTACCTATTCGTGGTTTTCACCAGTAAGACCACTTCGTGTCCAGTAGGTACCCTCTAGCGTTGCCTCTTCGCTACAATGTCGAGTAATTATCCGCTAATGAGAGGGACTTTAAAGCCGTTCCCAATTTATTGCCCTGAGTACTCTGTAATTTCCATGTCCAGGTAAATGTATTCCTTAAAAAAACGCGCGCGTGTATTTTGACATCACTTCTGCGCCTTCCAGATAAACGGAGTCGACGTGCGGAACGCCCGCCACGATCAGGTTATAACACTGCTGACGGGCGCAGGATCCAACGTGGAACTCGAGGTGCTACGGAAACTGCCCGCCTCGCACAACGGTGGGTCGTTGTTGTCTCTCAACCCCGGAGCGACTCGCTTCCGCCCCCAACCCCCCGTGTCCGATTGTGACGTGCCTTTTACTCTTTGCAGCTGTCGCTCCAACCATCACTCAGCCATCGCGTTCTCCTTCGATAACAGACGGTCCTCAGTTTTTGCGCAAGGAGGACGGCCTGGAGGTGTACCGCCTCACACTGAGGTACAAGCCAGGCAGGAGCATGGGCTTCGCCATCTGTGGAGGTTCCGACGCCTCTTCGCTTCCATTCGGAGCAGACAAACCCGGCGTTTTTGTTTGTCGTGTAGGTTTCAGCTCCTGGTTGCTTCCCAGTGCTGTAGATCGCAAATGTTGGAAAAAAATTGCCCATCTCTATACTCAGTCGTGATTGGCTGTGTTGTTCTCGCAGGTTCAGGAGAACGGCGAGGCGAAGCAGGCAGGTCTTCGTTTGGGCGATCGTCTCCTCAGCGTCAACGGCAGAGACCTTCGTCGGGTGACTCACGACGAGGCCGTCAGCGCTCTCATGCCGTCTGGTGTTGCCGAGGAGTCCCTCATCCTAGAGGTTCGCCGTGATCCTCTTCCGTGTGGTCTGCGGGTAAGCATGCGTCCCTTCCCCCTCCTCCTCCACCCCCCCCCCGATCATTTTGTGTGTGTGTGTGTGATTTTGTTTACTTTCTGTCAAGCAGTCGGATCAGTCGTGTGTATGTGACTCGTAATCCAGTCCATGTCGCGTCAGGTCATGTGTTACTTCTCCCCGTAGGAGATGTCGATTCCCTGTCGCTCTGATGAGCCCCTAGGCCTCACCCTCCTCAGCGTTCGGTCGCCCACTCCTCCGCCTGCTCAGTCCCCTCCACCCAACCACGGGAGCCTCGAGGAAGGCGTCTTCGTGAGCCAAATTTCGCCGGACGGTCAGATTGCCAAAGACGGGCGTCTCAAGCCGGGCGACCGCCTCCTCGTCGCCAACTCCGATTGGCTGATGAGTCTCGAGCCCCACGACGTCGCGGAGGTGAGTTGACCGCGTCTCGCGTGGAGACTGAGCAAACCTGGCGAGTTTTCACTTCTTCCCCCTTTTCCCACGTCTAGGTCGTCCAGCCCCACGAGGGGACCTTGCGACTAACCGTCTGTGATGGCATCGATCCTGCCCTCTCCATCCACCAGCAGCCCGCCTACACCACCCTCACCTGTCACATGATCGACTGCGATGGCAAGTCAGAGGAGCGCGTCAAACCGTTCAAGGTGCGCCAGTGCCTTCTATCCATGCTAACTCCTCCAATGTGTTGAGGATCTGGTTTTATTTCTGCATAAACCTTGGCATTTGCGGCCTTCCCTGAAGTAGTCTCACAATCTCGGTGTTTGTGTGTGTTGAGAAGTTTCATGGCCAGCGCCTGATTTGGCGCTTGTTTAATTCCCTTTTTATTATCATTTAACATCAAAGACTTATTGGTGTTACCCCCACCCCACCCCCTGCTGTACCGGAAGGGCCTGGCAACTGCGGTAATTATCGCCACACAGTTGGCCTGGATTCCTGTGACTAGGCTTACATCTCAAGGTCGTGATTTGCCTGATCTGGCCAAATTGCTGCTTCGCCAATCACGCGTTTCCACTCGAGGACCAATCAAATGTGGCGCGGTGTGACCAATAGCCTTGCACTACTAACAACTAAGTGACTTGGGATTTGGGGTGCAGAAATGATGCGAGCTTTTGTTTGAATATTAAACACTGTCTGCCATTTTTAATTGCCCACCACCACTGAAATTCAACGCAGATGAGCCAATGGCGCGAGGGCGGTCGATATAAATATGCAAAATAGTGTGCAGCGTGTGTAGCTTATCTGTCATTCGAAATACCTTTCCCTGGAGGTCAGGTCATGTTCAATTTTGAACTGATCTAGCTCCAAATCGTCTCGCTGCTCTAACCTACTTCCATGACACCTCGCGTCTAAGTTGCAAGCGTGTTGTGGTTAAGAGATTTCCCGCTTAGCCGACACGCGATTCTCATCGTTTGCCGGCTCCGCACAGCGCTACTTTCACCCCTAGCAGTCGGCTTTGGTTTATGATTCGTTTTCCCACCATCCACGTGTCCTCACTGTGCCTACAGGGTTAGCGCTTCCACACCGTCGTCCAACAGTCCACACCACCCCTGTCTTTCATCACCCTCCCTCTCAAATCCGTAAGTTTGCAACCCTGCTCGCGATTCAGCGTGTGTGTGTGTGTGTGTGTGTGTACGCCCGTTTTGCATGTGCATGAGTCACCCCCACGTTCCAACCAATCACGTGTTCCTCAAATTTCTTGCCATTTTTAAAGACATTTTACGATGAAATGGTGGATTGCGTGCATCCCCTGATTGAGCGATCATCCGGCAAGGGTTTGCGTCGCCTTGTCATCCAGCAGAGCGTTCCTTCCGTGGAAGTTCACGATGTGCCCGATACCGCCACCGCCAGTGGACATCCTTGCGTCACGGTCGAGCCTGTAGTGTCGTCAACGCCTAGCCAGTTCGATTCAGCCCGTGTTTCGAATGTAGGCTTGGATGGCCACCTGCTTGTGACTGCGTCTGAAGTTGGCGAAGATCAATCCGTACTGCGGTGTGTGACGAGTTCTCTAGGCCCACCCACGGTAGCCGCGACCCCGTCTACGTTCAGTTCGGACTGTGAGGTTGTTCAATGGCAACTTGTCCCAGCACCAACACCGCCACAACCCGCTCCTGCACCCGTTCTGGTCGATCCCGACAACATGGAAGTCGACGTCCAGCACCCACCTTGTGTGTCGCCCAGGGAATCCGATGACACAGAACTCGACAGTATCGTGTCCGCCAACAAACCCGCCTCATCGACGACCACCAAACCGAAGAAGCGTATTGCCATGGGCCTCCTTGAACGCATTCGGCGTTGGCAGGCGGACAGGGATCGCGCCGAAGGTGTGGACCGTCCGCCACCCCTGAGACCTCCGCGATTTCCAGTCCGCGCCCGCACGATAGGCAGCGATATTAGCGATTTCAGCATCACCCCATCCGAACAACCTCTGCATCCGCATGTCATGGAGAGTGAGCACGCCTCAATCACCCCCTCCTCGTCAGACTCAATAATTAACCATATGCTGGGTAATCTAACTCGACAAGAACCAACTCCAGACGGTCGAGTCTCTGGAAATAGACCCTCAACTTTGGTTGAAAGCACCGAAGACGAGGACATTGATGAGGATTTTGCGGGCGAATCGGATGATTCTGAGAAGGAGGTGGCAGTCTTTGCTCAGTTCATCGAGTTACAAAGAAGTCCGACGCTGTGTGGAGCTCCTGTCTGCAGTGTTCCAACCGACTTTTGTGGCTGGAACCGAAAATCCGGTGGTCAGACCCTTCCAAATGACTGTAGACACAACGACCAAGCACCGCGCAAGTCCACCGACCACGACTCGCGGTTCTCGCTTGAAAATCCCGAACCCAAGGTATCCCGAGTTGCCGTGTTCTGGAGAGTTTCGTGTTCTGTTTTTGTTTGATCGTTTTGGTTGGTTTTTGAGTTCCTTGCGGTATCATCGTGGTGCGCGACTGTGATTGGTCCCCTTCGCGTGGCACTCGGATGTCTTCCTGAATTGCTGATTTACGAACGTTTCGATTGTAGTGTCAGATCGTCAGCAATCTCCACTTTCTCTTCCACCACACTTCAACCACCAATTTCACGTCCCACCCCATCAATCCCGCACCACACTAGTTTTCTCCGTCTGCTTTTGTCACCGTGGAATGTGCCTGTTTCCAACATCGTGTTGTTTGCTATTCGACCAATCCTGGCGCAGATCGTGGATTGTTTTAATTGACAATCGGCACCCGTGTTTTATAGCTTGGATACCGCAAACTAGTGCCCCCTCCGTTTTTGTGGATTGTTGCATGATGTTTTTTTTACCGAGTTGTATGCCATTTTCGCCTTTGTTTCAGACTTCGTTGTGTTGTTCTGGACAGTTAAGAGAAATCGTTGTGTAGTAAAGTGGAGATGTCAACTCACCCAACAGAATGCTTTGATTATTGGTTTTTTTTGCGTTCACAGGAGGTTCCGGTGCCTTCCAAGTCAGAGGCGTCTCCGGTTACTCCGTTGCCCTCTTTCAAGGACCGCATGCGATTCTTCGAAATGGCTCGCTAGACACCCTGTTTGCGGCGCTCTCTCCGTCTCTCTCACTTCGACACACACACACGTTCGCATTTCGTTTCTCATACCCCCCGTTCCCCACCCCGATCGTTCGTGAGTCCCTTTTGTTTACTCGCGCTGCTCTGAGTTGTTGCACAAACCTCCCATGCCACCTGATCGTGCGATCGTTCGGTTTGTGTATGTTGGTTCAGGATTGCTTCGGTACTTTTCTTCCCCACACCCCCGCCCTCCGCAACCAGAGCAGTTCGTTTCCCCGCGACTTTCAGCAGCCCGTTCTGCTTCTTCTTCGCTTCGGTTTCGTAACCCCTTCCCCCCAACCATTATTTTCATTTTTAATCAGCAGTTAAACGTTAGTCCATGCACACACTATCCACACACACGCACGCAACCACAACGGACCACGCAAGACGGCGTGCTGGGTGGGTGGGTGGGCGGCGTTCACCCAAACCCCACCCTGCGCGTGTGTGGCACTTGCATATACACCGCATGAATCGTTTACGTTCTTTTTTTGTACATTAATTCCGAGGTGATTGTACATGTGGGTGTGCTAAGCACACGAATAAATCGCAATTTGAGACCTTTCGAGTGTCCACTGGATCGTTGCATGCCCAGTTCCGCGATCTTTTCGGTCTCTGTTCAACGAATTGACCTCCTCTAGATTGCTGAAACTACGCGGATGCCGTGACACCTCGATTCCTTTTTGAAACAGGGGAGGGAGAGGATGCAAGACTGATTATAATAACCGCGTCTGCTAGCAATGTTGGCCCGGCTCCCTGTAATCCATCTCAGGATGAATTAATCAGCTACTCTTGCATATTTGTCGCGCGCATAAACGCATATGTGGGGTATTTTGGTTAATTTGCATAGCACGACACGCGAGGCCCTGCACCAAACGGTGGGTAGCGGAGTGGGCTTTTGGGGGGCTGGGGGTGAATTCCAGTAACAGTGTCTTTGACTAGGAAGGTGATTGAAATCGACTTCGTGGATGGTAAGGGGCATTTGTCGAATTAAAATCACAGCTTGGGTTGCATTTAACTGCTGTGACCACAATTTCGGTCGGGCTGTGTTCGTGGAAAGGCAACTCGGCCATCAAACTAACCTAGCGGTTATCCATTTTGCAGAATATGTGTTTTTTATGACTGAAGGTTGCATAGATATGCATCGGGGATCACATAAAGTGTAGTGCGCATTGGCTGTTCGCCAACACCACTATCAATTAGCCGTAATACTACTTTTGAGAATTCAGCCACTGGATGCGCCATAACACATGTGCATAAAAGCTGAATACATAAAACGACGCAGGGGGGAATGAAATATGAGTAAACCGTCAAGTCTCAGGAGATGGTTTGATTAAATTGAGATGAATATCCGTGTTCGTATGATGAAGGAGTGAGATACAGTAGCGAAAACATGTTAATAAAAAAAAACGACAAACATGAAGTTGTGGAAATGATAGTTCCCCGGCCACTTGCACCACGTTGTCAATCATCCCAGTAATCATAACTAGAACGAACGGTGAACGACTGAAACGAATTCCTTTTGTGGATCATAAAAAGACGTCCTTCTGGCAGTCGTCACTGCATTATTGATTAAATTTTTCATATCCACTTAAAATAGGGCACGTAAGCAAACATGATTTTAAGCGCCAGAACTAAAATTTGGTGCCTGGCATGAAGAAAGGTTTGTTGCACCTGAGGATGCCTTTGAAAAAGGCCAGAAGCCTAATCGTGAGGCTTATGAACATTGATGCAGACCCTTGATATGGGTTGCGTTTGATAAATTTGCATTGTTTTTACAAAGAAATGCTAAAAAATACAAATGCTTTTTCATCCGTAAAAGGTCTTGGTCAATTTTTCGGAAAAAAATTGAAAAGAATTAAACGTTTGAGCCTACAATTAATCAGTTTTCCTAATTTCCCCTACTGAGTACTAGCATCCATTGTGGATTTAAAAGGTAAATTTCTTCCCACTACCTTACCGTTTTTCCTTCTTGACGAAACGCTTAGGTTTGAGCATAAGACATCAGCAAAATTACCTATTTTAATGGTTCAGTTCAGCTTAATAGAGTCATAGGAGTAATTATACTGACATACCACATTTACGCAGGTGTTTTGACATAATCACTAAAGAAGGTAAAGACTTAAAATCGGTTTATATTAGTGGTGGTGGTTGAAAAGTGAATGAATTTAGATTTCTCTGATTCAGTTCTATTATTGCAAACTTTTGCTTCTCAAATTGTTAACAAATTTCCCATTGGCACTCCTGTTTGCCATAAAAACGAAAGTAGGGAATCACGTCACGTGTTTGAGTTTGGTAGATCATGTTTACACACATGTTCGCATCGACGTCGCATTATATGCGAAATAAAATTATGCACTGCCTGAACATTACAGTTGGGAGCAGAGTTCAAAATGTATTAGGCAAATCAGAGTACGTGGAAATTACTAAAAAGTAACGACAGCCTGAAGTAAACAAAGGGAAAAAGTAATGAAAACATCAACATTGAATAAATATAAACAAGCAATAAGGAGTGAGGTGTAGCCATAGATTTTACTGTAGTACTTAGCAAGCTAGTAATTTGGAATTTAAAATCAAGATTTCTGAAACGGTTTCAATTTTTACCTTCATAAATAAGGATTCACTCGTTACCAGTAGCAAACAAATTTTATTCATTTAGTCAAGGGTAGCTACATTAAAAGTACTATCAGTGGACTACATGGCAATAAATCAAGCAAGTCATTTAAACAGTCCTATTTAAGAGGTTGTTTAAAAGACATGGTCGTCGATTATTTGAGTGACTGAACTCCTAATAATGGATATATTCATAATCTTTCAGCAAATAATTTTTGCGCGACTTAATCCTAGTAGTAATTTTGGTAGTATTTGTTTTACTCTTTTTATGTAGCTTTTGGCTTTAAAACGTAAAAACTATTTATTTTCAAATTAAAAGATCAGTTTGTTATAATTGATAACGATGTGACCGCTTTCTTCAGGTGCCAAAATGGGTGATGAGATTTCCGCGGATGAAAGGGTTTGTTTGTTTCTTTATATTAATGTTTTTCGAAACTGGATTGTTAATACATTGACGTTGTTTTTAGACTGAGATCGCTGCCAGCCTTGTTCTTTTAGCCCCACCAAATCAGACAAAAGAGGTTGTCAGAGGTATAACTTCAATACTATTTTAACCCATTTAGATGTCAAGGTCCTTGTTGGCGATAATCCGCTTATCGAAAAGAAAATTCTCAAGTATTTTGGTTTTTCCTCATTTTGCTAACTTACAAGGGCCTTGTTAATGTATGCAAAAGAACAGACTGTCCAGGTGTCCCTTCCGGGAAGTTCAGTGAACTCGCTCGTTACTGAGCACGGGGAATTGGGCAACGGGAGATTCCTCTGCCCTCGGTCTCACAAATCTTATAAACTTGATTTGTACTCGTATTCCGTAGATGACGTACGCCCCCTTGATCCTGATGATGGTGATGGTGGGAGTGTTGAATTGGAGCCTTGGAGGGAAGCGATCGAAGCGGCTCTAACAACCTATATGGGCAAAAATTTCCCCAACGGCGCTGTTTCAGTATTTGCTCCGGCAAATCCAAAGAACCCCGAGCTCATAGTCTATATTGAGTCAAGTTTTCAGAAGTCCCACATGTACGCAAAGAATTAATAGCTAAGACCCCACACCCGCCACTCTTGCATAATACGATTTTTGGTTTTAGAACGGGTCGCTGGAGATCTCGGTGGATATTGACGGTGCCTGGAAGTATTAAGGGTGCTTCCTGTCCTGTGTCTGGCGAAATCAAAATCCAGGTATGTGAGCCAAACCACCAAGTTCCCATTTTCGTTAACCTCAAATATTATACGATTTTACAGTCAAATATCGGCTTAGTTGTGTGTGTACTTGTCTTTTAAATTCCGTGTCCACGTTATTAAAGTAAGCCGAGTTTGACCTCAGCAACTCGCCGGAACCTACATTACTTTTGGTAATGTTTCGGCTTAACGGACCAAGAACTTTGTTCAGAAGTCTTTCTAAAAGATGTGGTGGCATGTTTGTCGTAATTGGTAATTTAAGTTAATTTTATGATTTTTACGTCGGTGATGTTTTAGACTCATATGTTTGAAGAGGGCAATGTCCAGCTGTTGTCTTCCAAGAAATTCGATTTTGAAGTTGTCGCGAAATCACCAGTATTCCTCGCAAACGATCTGCGCGCGAAAATTACAGATTGCGACGCTGATTATCAGGTAGGAATACTTTCGTATTGTTGTGTATTTTACCGCTTAAACCTTTTTGTCATAATCACGATCTTGAGAGAGAGAGAGAGGTATTATCACACTCATTTTTCCTTCCCTGGTGATCCTTCTCGTCAAGTTCGAGTCGAAGGCCCAGACCGCTGTTTCACCATTGGAAGCATTGGATTAGTCTCTCGGGAGAAACGAGCACCTGCAGACACTTAGTGTGTGTGCGCGCGCTTCTGTAGCGCAAGTGTGTATGCACGCATATTCTTGTGATAATCGCCTCTTTCTTAACCCTACTACGACTTGCTGTGATTGGCATATCCGTTGAGTCATTCATTAACGTGTAGAAAGCTCGTGGAGTGCGCCTTGATTTCGCAGCTGCGCTCCTAACCGATTTCCCCTTTTTTCTCATGTTCGGGGCTACATTCTTCTGGAAATTAAACTTACTTGTCTGTCCTTGCTCTGGTGTCTATGTGTAAGTGAGTGTGTTTACTCCGAGTGCTTTTGACAAGATAGATGTTGTGTGAAATTTTTAACGTGTTTGATGTGTTTTGGTTGGCGAGAAAGCGATTCTTGTTTTCGAAATCTGGCAGCTTCACATCTGGTTCGAGGGCATTCTACCAACGATATGTTTATTGCCTTCCTACTGTTGGCCAACGCCAGAAGCATTTATGCGTGAACGTGTTTACAGTTGTCTGTTTAACTTGATGTACATTTAAACAAGCTTTTTTGTCCAAATCAAGGTTGTAAATCGATTTACTTGTGAAAAATGCCGAGCAGTTAAGTGTGTCCCTTACCACAACGGGTATCCTCAACAATTAGGAGCTCGATATATGGGTTCGGATCTCTAGTCTTCGTGATGTTAACCTCAGCCCGAAACGATCATGGCGCAAACGTAACAAACAGGCAAAAACCACGTCGGTATTTGTCAGATTCCATTAGGGGAATATCATGCTATCGTTTTGGTGGGATTGCAGAGGTTTCCTGTAGTTTCAGTTGCTTCCAAGGGATCAAATGGTCGAATCATGTGTTTGAATGACAAATCTTAAAATGATTAAGCAATGAAAGCTCGAGTTTGCCGACAACAAGAGAATCGTGCTCAACCATGTTATTTTAAGCCTCTCCATATATACCTGGTAATTCATTTAACATTGTTGGAGCTTGGTTAGGAAGCAGTGAATTGGAAAATACAAAAAAATACCGTTTAGACCAACTGGAAGTGTTTCGTTTCTCTGCACAACGAAGCGTGAACTCATTCCCTATGAGTTGACGTCGAAATTGGCGAATCGATGACTTGGAAACAACAAAAGCAACGAATGCAATGCGGGTTCTTCTGAATCTCGTGGATCAGACCCCTTAAATAGACTCTTGTAAAAACTTTAACACACACCTTCTCCACTGCAACTATGTGCTTGTACAACGCGATCCCTAGAATCATCGAATCTGTGGTCTTTTTTGTAGACAGCGATGGGTAACAGCTTGGATGCGATGTCCTCGACCACCATCAAAGCACTGCGCCGACCTCTACCGATGACCCACTCGAAGGTGGACTGGAACAAAATCGCCGTCTATCAAGTGGGGAGCGAGCTCTCCCGCCCCACGTAATCCCACACCGATGCCTTCACCTCTCACTCACTCTCTCTATGTGTGTGTGTGTGCGCGTTTGGCTCCTCTCAATTTTTTATTCTATTTCACCCATTCCCGCCCGCCCGCCCGCAGGACGCAACTAATCTAATGCATTAGTCTTTCTCCTCTTCTGGTTTGCAAATACCTGTTCACTTTCCTTTCTCTCATCGAAAAATTTTGCACGAAAGGAGGTCCATGTGTTTGAAACCCCGGGGGTTCCTGTGTATAGGCCCCCTCTCTGCCGGAGTTGTGTTCGTGTTGGGTCAACTTGTTGTGTGTAAAAGGAAATCGATATCCAAGCCTGGTAGTTGTGGTCCTAACGGTTATCCTGAGCCCTGAAAATCGATACATCATAAAACTGATCGCCCGTGGCAGTCAAAGTGTTCCGCCAATCACGCCATAGTAACGGAATAATGATGATGTTGAGATCACCCTCTAGCTAGTGACTAGGTCTGGACCTCGTGGTGCACTGCCATTCTTACGCAGTCGATCTGAGTCGTGCGCAAACATGGATCTGGGGATGATTGTGGATCAGCTGAATTTCGCAGTTGCCCAGGATTAGGGTCACTGTTTCCGCAGTGACAGGTTCAAAGTGTTGTGCCTTTTTTAAACGAAAGTTGGCACAACTTACTGAGGGAGCACGCGAATATGATTGGACAAGACAAATGGAGAGGCGAAACGAGCTTTAGTTGCCTAGGTACCACGGTGGTACCAGTTAGACCTTGTTTTAACGCCCAGTTAGGACACGGGGAGCCAATCAGATACCGTATTTCCGCGACTGCATTCCATTCAAGTTTGTTCAAGCAAAATTAACCAAATTAAGTGTTAAAATGAACTGTATTGTAACTTCAAGCAATCACATGTAGTCTGGAAGTAGCATTAATAAGTAGTATGCTGATTTGAACGGCAGCTGAGTAGGATGAGTTTAGACGTAGGGGAAATCGGCCAATGATGCGATCCCGCACATGTTGTTGTAGTCTTTCGCCATCATAATGTAGCCCTTCATGCCCCACAACTTGCCCCAGCTGTTCTTAACCAGCCAATAGGGACTGCCCTTGAGTTTCCCGTAGCCAATCAGCAAGACGCCGTGATTGATGTTCTCCTTTGAGCACCAGTGGCTCTTGTAAATGCCGTGTCTAAAATCCACGAATCAGGTGAACAATGCATCGCAGGAACACAACGGTCAGAAATGTGAACGTTTGGTCTGTTTTGTCAATTTCCTTGTCCAATGGTCTTAGGGTTCTTTAGAGTAACTTGTCCACGTAAACGCTGGTTTCTCTATCCAATCAGATCACACATTTGAACAACTTCAAAATAATCACGTTTTCCACAAGGAAATCAGACAGTAATTGGTAACAAGACAGGAAAGGTATTCGATCGAGTGCCGTGTCGACGCGTACGAAACAGATGGCCGAAATCGCGTGAATGTTATACTACTTGCAGATTTAAGTAGTGCAGGAAAACATACCTATAAAACATGAAGCCCAGGGCACTGGCGTCTATCCCGATGGAAATAGGCCCAACAGTCGCTGACGCCTCCATCAAAGCCGTCTCATTCTCCTTCGGAATTCCTCCAATATCAGTGACCTTGGCGAGACCAAGGCTACTATTGTACTTGCAGGTGCCATCCTTAAAACAGCAGAAAAGATGAAGCAAAAAAGAAATGTTGTTGTTTGCCGAAATTGCCATTTCTAATGGCCCAGTTTTATACCTCAAATTTTGTCATCACACCAGTCGTCCCAATTTGTGACGGTTTTACAGTTCATTCATATAATAATGTTTACTAACAAATTATCAGTAGCTGCTTTGAGAAAGTTGAAGTGGTGTAAGAAGCACGGGGTAATTTAGAAGGGGCCTTACTCTAGCCCTGTAGGGATAGGCACTCTCCGGCTCAATCAGGTGATCCTCGAGGTATTTGAACGCGTTGCTCATGTAGCCACCATTGCACCCGAGGTTGCCGGTGTCACCGCTGCAATCGACCAGCTGCTGTTCCGACAGACTCACCAGTTTCCCCGTCTTCTTCGCCAGAGCACCTTCCAGCGCACCAGTAGCCGAGAAGGCCCAACACGATCCACAATTGCCCTACAACACCAAAGAACCCGCCCTCCACCAAGGGCTCGACTTGATTGGTCAAGACTTCCCCCCCTCCAGCGACACTCACCTGGTTTTTGATCTCAGTAACAAGGTTCTTTGTCCGCCAGTCCACTTCTTCAGGCAAGTCTTGCCGAGGTCGCGACCCCCTCCACAAGGTGGCACGTCGTCGTGGTGGCGGTGCCCGAGGCAGACTAAGGTACTTCCTGATAAATTCCTCACTGGTGAGGTCGGCGAACTGGTTGAGGTCCGTTATGTAGCTCTCCAGACCGGCGTGGTAGCGTCGATTGTGTCCCCTGACGTAGAGGAGGTTGTGCTTGAAGACCGCCAACCTGCGCGCGTTCTCGCCGGCGTCGCGGTAGACACGTCCGTGTCTGCTTTTCCAGGCGTTCCAACGGTTCTGCAGATCGAGTTCGTCCACGACGATCGCACCGCCAAACGACGCGGCTGAAGCTTGAAGAAACAGCAGCAGCAGGAGAGGCGTTGTGTGGTGCATTGGACCGCTAATGTTGGAATGAATGCACCAACTACGCCTGCACCCTCGGTGTTAGCTTGTGCGTAAACAAACATTCGTCTGCAGTAAACACCAGTGGTGATGGGATCACGTGTTTGAGAGAAGTAAGCGATGTTTACAAGATCGTGCGCATTGTGACTCAGAAGCAACGCACACATTTGCTTCTGTTCACTAGCTAGGCGACCAAACGATCGATTGCCTTTACCCGGAGCACATCATTCACCAGTCAGTTTGATTGACATATTTGCTAAAAACCCAGAGTGCTGTGCTTCTCAGGAGTATCAGAGACAAATAGTTAACTCGAAACAGCTTTAAAACCTGCATTCCTTTTGAAATTCGTTTTCGAACAGGCATGAGGAGCGAGACACGCTGCTAATATCAGGAAAATATCAATCCAAAGTCTGTGTACAGCTTTAAAAGTAATTAAATTGTTAAAAATTCTTGTGCATAATCATAGAATATTGGCGCCAACTTTGGGCTTCTCTGGTCTCCGCATTTGTTTTAATCATGACTAACATAAAAATCAATAAGTTGCACCCTTCGCTTGTTATTGTGATCGATCACCACGATTATAATTCTCATTGGTTACGAGTCAATTGGTAATGAATTTGATTGGTTTATACTTTTATATTTACTTATGTTTACTAACCGTGAGTCATTATGTACTGCATAGTCACCAGCTACACATTCTTGCGACTAATTGTGTTCAGATAAATAATATATTATGGCCATTCTGCCCTAACATCGCTGATCTGAGCTTGTAGACGATTATTCCTCCATCTGCTGCCCGACGATTAAAACCACCGCCACTTTTTAATGAAAATGCAGATTAACTTCGATGGATTTTCCACGGGCTAAAGTTCGATGATGACTCGACTGCCAGCTTATGATTTGTCCAAGAAGAACCAATCACGAGGTAGGACGGCTCGCCACCAATAAGAGCAGGCGGACCAACGTGGAAATAGACTACTCTCTGACACGTTTATGCACGCTAGAGTTTCTTCCACAATGCAGATGTGGGATACAAGTAAAATTTTGGCGCTGTTTTAAACAAAAGTCCCTAATTTAAAGGACAGTAAAATGATAAAGCGAGTCAACGTGCCACTGAAGCTCTGGCCCTACAATGAAACCCTTTCTCAAGTGGATGTCTGGGGTGTGATTCTACTCTCATCAAATGGGTGTAGCTACTAGCGGAGTGGGGGTATTTAGTGGTCTTGTGCGGGGTGTATCCACTTGGCCTGTGTTAGCTCAGGCACAAAGAGACTCATAGAGGCGGTAACGGCACTTGGCAAGCCACTGAGGCATCACCACCCTTGTGATTGTAAAGTCCGCCAACAAATTGGCAAGTCACACCACGAACTGCTTACTGCAAGAATTTTCTAGAACTTTCGAATGCTTGAAGCTCCATAATGTCACCTATTGTATGCTAAACCGTGTAGATTTAAGTCTTTTTGACGTGCAAATGCTCAAAATTTGAGCAGGGAGGCTAATTTGGCATGTTTCATGAACGAAGATCTTACTTACAAATCAAATTCGTTTGCAAACCAAACAGCTAGTTGTGTGTTGAAGAGGTCTAAGGTTTGCAAAATACAGGTTTCTGGGTTTTTCGTTCATCGTTTGTTATTGTGCAACTGGTTTCCTGGGTGGTCGCTTCAATCGCCAGCAACGACCAATGGCTGAGCGCCTTTCGTGGTCAGTTCAATATGGCGGCACCCAGCACGCTACTTTAAGTGCTGCCTGTAATATCGATTCGGCGCCACATTGAAGCGCGGAGAAGTTATCGGGCCAGCAAATATTAATAGCATTCGCTTTATAAACAAAACGATTAAGACCCCCCAAGATAATCGTAATGTTTGCATAGAACCTTGAGCTTGTTGTAATCGATGAATAATTTTGGGAAATTTTTTCCATAGTGCTGATCACGCAAACTGACCATTGAAAAAATCGGTACAAAATCTATTCTCTGGTCATTTTACCGATAAAGTTCTCTTTAATTTGCTTACTTAATGTCTCTTAACGATTTTCCATCCTCTAAAGGAAAGACAACACCAAGTTATTTTGGCCAAACTGCAGTCGTTTCGCATCAATTTCTGTGATTTCCCCAAAACCAATTCAGTTCTAACTATTACGTGAAATGGTTATGGTATAGGCAAGCCTTATTATCAACTCAGAAGTTCAAAAGACAATATTTTTCAGGAGAATAGGTTTTTTTGCGTGATAATGAAACAGTCGGCATTTGCAAAAGTGAGCCAATCAAAATTAAGGCCGACCGCCTACCCCCCACAAACCGGCCACAAAATCCTCCACCACAACTGACCAATTAGAACTGGGTGTGGGCAGCGAAATGGTTTTGACCAATCGGGGCGCTAGCTTTCGGCCTCCTCACTGCCCCTGACTTAAATCTTGTGGGGAGTGACACAACGCTCGCATCCGTTTGAATTTAGATTTGATGGGGTTCAAATTTTTTTAACAATTAACTAATCTGAACTTGTGCTTTAGACTGTATTGGGTTTTCGAGGGATGCGATACAAATACAGCGAGAAGTGCTGTTTTAAATTACATGTATTTTCTTATCTTTGCGTCGTATTTTCGATAGCTTTATTCTAGAGCTGGCAAAAGTTTCTTCCGAGACAAATATGCTCGTTGCCCGGATGCATCTAAGGTAAACAGGACAGACAGCAAACTAAGTGGACACAAATTCACACCATCATGTTTGTGGTAGTCAGTGCTGAGGCCTCTTAAGGAAGTTTTTAATTGGCTACGAACGAGTTGCTCTTAAATTCGGTTATTGGACTGCATTGCAAATTTAGGTTATTGTCCGGCTAGGTAAAAAATTCACGCCATTCGAACGTTTCAGGTCTAAACCGTCTGAAGGAGAACTGTTGCTATCGATCGCAGTTACCTTCGAACATCTCGTGAATAGCACTCACAAGCCCATGAAGAAGGTCACCCAAATATCGATTTTTGAGAGTGAAATTCACCACCCCCACATCGACTACTAACTACTGGATATGTGATGTCCAAACTGCTCAACTGGCATCCCCCAAATCCGCTCCACGGACTCATTCATCAAAACTGTGAAAAATATTATTGTCAACGCCTGCATCAGGGGAAAAAAAGTCGCTTTGTCTAATAGCAGTTTACTGAATTTAAGTGGGCAGGGGGGTTGTCAGTGAAGACTAAGGCATCGGTTGGGGATATGGACTAATTTTTGCTAGTCGGTGACTTCAATGTTTCGGGCAGCAGGTAGTGGGTAGCGAGGAGCGTCAAGGGAGATGCTGTTGGCACGGTGTCACCATCGCCAACGCTGCCAGTCACGTCCAGGTGGACAAACCTCAGCGGATTTTCAGTGCCTCTTCCGTGCTACAAAAAAAACCCAGGCATGAAGACAAACTTGGGATTCGTCACGAATCAACGAAACCGGACCACCGAGTCCTCACCTCTTCCATGCCACTGGCTTGGATTATGAAAGCCGCGGCCACCTGGGAGCCTCGCTGGGTGCTCACGTCTTTACCGGGGTTGCTGTTACGCAGGTCTTCCGTTTCCAGGGGTCCAACATTGAAGGTGTAGTCCTCTCTGCGAAGGAGTGTGATCTAAATTGGAACAGGGGTGACAGAGTTGAATGCGTGTCATCTTCAAGAGACGTTGATTCGAGTCAGTCACCTCCTCCACCGATGCGTAATCGATCAACCCCACAGTTCAAATCCCGTCTGTTTATTGATGACTACTAATCAAGTCCACTAAATGATATCACTCTCCTCTTGTGCACCGCTGAGGTGTCACCTTGTGCGTCCACATTGTCGAAGGCTCTCGTGTACATTCAGGGGGTATCTGGGCTTCACACCCTGGCCCCAACTAGTTGATTGCCCCGATCCGAGTTCAAGCCCCCACTGTGTCATCACCTAGCTCAACCTGGAACCTTCAGGGATCAAAAAACCAACCGAAGGGATTGCTTACTTCAAGCGGATCCGACAGCAGCTCCGACGACTTCTGTAGGGAGTCTAGCACGCCCGCCTTCCTGGCGACACCGTTTTCGATGGCTCCCTAAAAAAAACCGAATCGATTAGCTTGCATTTTGCAATTTCGTATTGATTTTTGAAACACGAGGTCAAAATCAACCAATCACAGTTCAGTGAGAAAAAAATGCTAAACCCACATAAATCGAAATAAAATTTAAAACGCGTAGGTTAAAGAGGCCTTACCGTTATGAATTTGTACATTTTTGTGACGTGTTCTGTGTAAGTGCCAACACTGTAGATGTCGGTCATTTTGTCATCGATGTTGTCTGTGAGGGCCTGTTGGAAAAATGAATCAATAAATCAAACGTAGTCTAAGAAATCAATATCGGAATCCCTAGAGGGATTTGTAGTTTAGTACAGCTAAATACGATGGTGTCATCATTTGCCAATTCTTAGTAGTAATACATTACAGTTGTGTAAATTAATAAAATTACAACTTTATCCAAAATTGAGCTTTTTCTGAAACACCCAACCACAAAGAGGCTGGTAAATTAACACCGCAACCGTTTGTTCAGCCAATGTCCAAGAACCAACCAATCAAATTTCAGGGGAGCCAACCTGTGACCAATGAGTTTAATTATCAGGATAATCGATCGCATCCATAACTAGAAGGTTAGCAATCTGTCAATGTTAGGTCGTATACCGTCGGATACCTCATTGCCAAGGCAACTCACCTCGTCCATCATTTCGTTCACCAGGTCAGATACCAGGAGACGACCTTGTCCAAGATTCAACCAATCAAATTTCAGAGGAGCTAACTCGTAACCAATGAGTTTAATTATCAAGATAATCGACCGTCTGCATGACTAGAAGTTTCGCAATTTTTAGTTTGTCAATATTAGCTCTGAAGAGACGTCGTAAATCGTCGTATATCTCATTCCGCAGGTAACTCACCTCGTCCATCACCTCGTTTACCAGGTCAGACACCAGAAGACGACCTTCAGCGTCTGTGAAGCCAATCTTGATGCGTTTGCCAGACCTGGCCATGAGGATCTCGTCGGTGCTGTAGGAGCTCGAGCCAAGGTTGTTGCGGAGGATGGCGAGGTTAGCCATGAACTTGACGTTCGTCGGCTTGACGAATTCCAGGGTCTTGAAGAATCCAATGATGGCGGCTGCACCGCATTTGTCTCGATGGTGACCGACCATCGTGTTGGAAATCTTGAGGTCGAGACCACCGGTGTCTAGGGTGACACCCTTGCCTGCGAAGTAGGCGGCCTTTGTAGGGTTGCCGTTGGTGTAGGTCAATTGGAGGATTCTCCCATTGTGTCGAGGAATCTCTGCAAATTAAATGCGAGCCATCATGGAAATAATAGCCACCTATTTCTGATTGGCTAATCGGCAATATTCTTTATTTATGACGGTTTATCCGTTTTGATTACAATAAGTTATTAAGGAGCGGTAGAGGATCACTGGCCTCTCAGGACTATTTTGTGCATAAAATCAAATTTGGCGGAATCGAGATTTGAACAAAAAATTCAAAACACTTATGCGCTGATTTACCGAAATCGGCTAAACGGTTGTGTTCTTTCAGTGCAGAATTTAAAAAAAATAGGAGGAATTTGCTGCTCGTCAGCTCTTGGTCACATTACCTGAGAGTAACTAAACAAATCTTTACTCAAACACTTTAATAACCAACTTTGTTCAATCTCTATTTTGCGTAATTTAATTGTTCTATCCCTTACACGTCCATTGGAGTAAGTTCAGCTCAAAATCGCACTGGAAAAATACAAAATCGTCATATACCAGGGTTTTCCTACTTAATTGCCAGTAAAAAGTTAGAATTACAGTCGCGAATTAATTAATTTAGCGGCTAAAGTGTGATTTGATGACGGGACGTACTCTCCGAGCCACGATTTACAGCTGCAACCAGTGGATGGCTTTCCTTGAGAATGTCCAAAACCTTAACTTCGACGGTGGAGAACTTGGCCGAGTCGTTTATGTACTTCATGATGTTTTCGGTGTTCATGGTCTCGGGGTCGCCACCACAAATGTCCCTGGCAACCCAGCGTCCCTCTTCAATGTACTTGGCCCAGGTGATAACATCATCGGTGGCTTTGAAAATATAAAGTTCGTAGTACTTCATCTTTTTCGGATTGTCGCCAGGCAACTCCCGAATCTCTTTGGGCTTGAAAGTAACAAAATGGTTTTGCATTAATTTGTCTTAAAACGACTCATTTAAGGCCTGTAATTTTTGCATCTAGTTTTTTTACCTACCAACAACTGCAATAACAGATAAGAAAGACGAATGAAATAATATGCATTTAGATTAAATCTTGCTTACAAGAACTTTTTCAGTGTGACTTGTTTTAGAGCCAAAAAATATTTTCTAGAAAATATTAGAAATTGCAACGATGCATGGCAAGAAAAGCACGCGCATGTGCAACCGATCAGGCAATGCCAAACCAGCATGCTATCGATTCAACTCCTTTTACTGCTCGCCAATCAGTGGCTCTGATTTGTATTGATCGGTATTCTCGTGTGTGATTTCCTATTGGCCAGGCAAGCTGCTGAACTGGCCACATTTACAGATGAACTGTCAGCTGTTGTTGCCTCGATGTTTATTCTGGTATTTAACGCAAATGTAAGTTACAAGTTGCAAAATTGCTTTTGTTACAGGATCGTGTTTCATAATGATTAATTGATTATTTTTCTTGGTGTAGTTGTGGCCATTCTAATGCCTACCTACAGCTTAAAAATTGCGAATGTTTGCATAATAAGTAGACTTTACAGTCTGGTTTTTTTGAGTATTAAATTGAATAAAACTTGAATAACGAGTCAGAGCGTCGAAGCCTGTGCATCTTGGCTGGGTAAATTAGAAAATGCTCCAGGTCCAGAAGTTGTTTTAAAAATCTTTCCCTCAAGGACCCCAAAAAAATCAAATAATTCTCATTTTCGTAACATACCTTGTACAAGGCGTACAGGGCGCCAAGGGCTGCATTAAGATCCAGCAGGTCTTTGCTCCTCCAAGCAACAGTGTTGTCGACAAGGGCTGGGTCGACAATAATCAGGATTTTTTGAGTCCCATCTTTCGGACCGCTGACGTATGCCCTTGAGACGTAAATACATATAACATTCAGATCCCAAAGTAACCCTCCTAACTTTGACTCAAACTCTGCGGATTCTCAGAATGCGTGCACAGAAGATGGTATTTGAGAATGGCTAGGCCATGGTGTTGTGGATACTACTTTAGTATTTATTACTAGTAGTTGGTTAGTTTCGGTGACTCAAGCCACAACTAACTGATAATACAATAATGCGTTAGGAGGTTTTTTTGTAATGCAACTGCTCTCTCCACAATCTGTGGGGCTATTTTTAATGAGTTAGCAAACTTTGAAAAAGTTTAAATATGCCAGGCCAATCAGACTTGGAAAAAAGGTATTGATTTTCGCCTCAATCTCAGGAGGAATCAAATAAAAAAAGGTGTGAGGCATCTATCTGTGCTGTGTATTGGTTTGAGAAATAATGCATTCTTTGCGCCTACCCCTGCAGTTGTAATTATCAAAGTATGCAAATCACTCACTTACAGGCTGGTCGCTTTGGACGCTGCGTCGTAGATGTTCCGGCTGTCGGCGGTGTCCGAGGCTAGTGGGCCAGTTCCCGCGAATATCTAATGAGTCGAATATCACAATCATAAATTTTTATTTAGCCAGGTAAATTTTCACAATGCTAATTTAGCTTACCAGCCGTTTAACAGTAGCCCCAATTGTCTCAGGAACGTACACTTGCATGTGTGTCGTGAATTTGGGGTGCAACTGCAAGAGAAAGAAATCAGGTTAAATCATCCGCGACAGCACAAAATTGTCCCCAAGTAAACTAACCTTGCTAAGCACTTTCAATTCTTCGGTTAATGTAGGCAGACCCTCGATAGTTGCATCAGGCACTGTCTCTCCAATGAAGATTACGGTGTCAGCACCATCAAGATTGGCAATCGTGTTTACTTTGATTTCGGGGTTGGCCTCCTGGGCCTTTGTCCCGAGGAACAAAAGCCCAAATAGGAAAATCGCAACGATGCTTTTTAGCATTGCTTCAACCTTCAACACGGCGTCGAAGTAACGCGGTTGTCACCTTGTCGCCAATATATATAGGTCATTTCGCCTTGGCTTGTGTGCGCGGGTGTGTGCGTGCGTGGTTTTACCACACTTCGAGAGCTAACCACATGTTTCGCCATCGGGCTAGTGTAACCACAAGAGCGCTGGCACCAAGCGATCCTCCATGTCTGTTGCTTCAGGCTGCGTTTTGAGCCGTTTGGCAGATCGCAACTTCCTCCAGAGACTACCAGACAATCTGATTGCTTTCTCAAATCGCATTAACTTCATTTTTTAACACTAGCAAAAATTATAAGCTTGTCGAAGCAAGTAGCTGACTTAAAGGTAGGGTAAATTAACACAAAATCAGAACTTGTCCAGTAGTTTCAGGATGATATGTTTGATCAATCATTTCATCAAACACACTCAGTTTTGATCTCTTAAATATTTAAACTACTTCTACAATGTTGAGTTAGTTCGCTTCACCACTGGGGTCTGTGGTTCGATTACCAATGAGAGTTGAATGAATTAATGATCCTCTGATAAATTTTGTTTTTTTTTTCGATTAATTAGACGACAGAGAAATCGTCATTGTTTGTGGTACGCTAATTCACCAGAACTTTGACATACGCTACCCGAAATGGCACCTTCACAGTGCGGCAAAATAAGCCAGGTCGTTCTGCACATAGGATTTTCGAGGCAGGTTGTGTAGTCATGTTAAACAAATGTTTTTAAAAGGTGAAAACTAGGAATCATTTGAATAAAGGATCACTGACAGACACTAATTAGTGCTTTCCTATGGCACTAGAAGCTTGTGCAAATGTTTTTTTTATTGAAATTTTGAGTAGGTTTGCTTTCACTCCAAAAAAAAACCTTTTTAAACCACCCAAAATGCATGAGTAAGTTATCATAAAGGGAAATTGACGTTTCTACAGCCTAATATTTGACAGTGCCTGGTCTCTACCGTTTGGGAACTGAACCCCTGTTAGTAATTTAATTTTTACGTGTTAAAGGCACGGATCTAATTTTAACAAGGCCCTATCAAGTCACTTTTTGGAAGTGGCTTTTGCTGAAGTTCCAATTAGGTTTTCCTGCCAACTTTTAGACTGAATCAGCATCTCTGCTTCCAAAGCCTCATACAGTTTGTAGGTGCATTCATTTCTAAATGCAGTTTTTGTACCTCCCAATATGATTCTTATTTGAAGCAGTTTAGCTAACCACGAAAGCATTTGGCAAACAAGTTCATCCTGCAGTAGAGAAGTAGCACACAATTTTTCGACCTACACTTTCATCTAGTGCAGAAGCGTCCAAAACTGAACCAGCTTTAAAGTATTTCTGCCTGATAACCAAGATGGTGATTTTGGATCTGTCGCATTTCGCGAAAATCCAGCCAGGTCAACCAGTAACTACCAAACTCTCTTAGGTACGGGTTGGCCATGAATTGGCCCAATAGCGCCTGATTATCTCCGAAACACATAGATTCTCCAGTAATATGCATAAATTGTTTCCCCTTTAGCTGGTGGTCAGTAAACGAACTAACATTTTCGTTGTTTCAGAGTTTATTCCAATCATTGACAGTGTCCTAATTCATCATTTATTTGTCCTAAACCAGGATCGGACAAACCTGTAGCGAGGAGATCAAGATCTCGCTGCTTCGATCCCTCTTGACCGATAGGAATGTAGGCACTAATTTACGGCTCAAAACGTTTTTGCTTATCTCAGCAGGCTTAATTTTATTAGAACTACGTTGCAATGAGGAGTTTTATGCGAAAGGTAGTTTCTGCTCAAATATAAAACAGCATTTTGAACCGCTTGCTCAAGATTGCTGATGACGTAAACGTCGGGATGGACGATGGCAGTTGACCGAACAACTTCACGTTTGGAAAACTGCATAACTGACGCGGTACATTCTACTTCTCCCCCCAACTTTCAAAATGATTAAGGACTTTAAAAGAAGAAAATATTTTGGTTGCCGATGAGCTATTCTACATCAATGTTGCAAGCATCTGGTCTTGTTGAGTCAAAATTGGCACGTAATTGGAGAAGGGGTTAGTTTTTTGGGGGTTGGTCATTCTTCATGTAGTAATGCTGGGTCAGCATTGCGACAGGGGCTCCCGTTGGTCTATCAGCGTACCTGCCCGCGCTACCAGAGACGTCGAGGTGAATGTACCTGATTTGATTCGCTGATCCAAGACCATGCTGAAATTAAGAATAGTTATTTGTTTTTACATGTGATTAGGGGAAGACGCAACCTCTTGTCGTTGAGAATAAGTCAAAATCACCCACATCGTTGAGGGTGCTCGCTCTGATCATGTAGGCGGGTGGCTTCATATGACCCCGGGTCATGCTTTCACTGATGTCAGGGGAAGATGCACGAAGGTCCTCTGTCTCCAGGGGTCCTGAGGCCGAGTCGTAGTCCTCCTTGATGAGATCGGAAATCTACAAAAACATTTCACAAGCACGGTTTCAAATAATTGAATAAACTCCGAAAAGCGACGGAGAACAGGTGTTTTCAGCTATCTTGTTTGCAGCATTCAGAGGAAAGCATTACCTCGCCCATATCAGAGACGTGTTCTCCGGCTTCCTGAAGAGCCTCACGTACACCACCAACCACAGTAGGGCCGTTTCCCATGATGCCCTAGAAAGCAGATGAGTGTTCGCTTACCATTTTAGGCTAATTAGTCGGTGTGAGGTGTTGTTTGCGAAAAAAATCACTCACCGTAAAGTCTTTCCACACTTTTGCGACGTGCTCCGACATCGTCGTGACTGTGTACAGTTCTGGATCTTTTGTCCCGTCACTGGTTGCCTAAATTACCCATTAAAAGTATATAAATATGTGAACAGAAAAGCGGCTATTTCTAAACCCAAGAGCTTACCTTGCTAACGAGATCATCTAGTTGTTCAGCGATGAGGAGACGGCTTGCCGCCTGAGTGAAGCCAACACGATTAAGCTTCTTGTTTTTCGAAAAGATGATGTCATCCAAACTGAAGGAACCCGAACCGATATTGTTGCGAACGATGGGGATTTTGGCATAAATGTGCAGTTTCGGGGGAGTCTGGCCCTTGTCGAGCTCGTAGGCTGTTTTTATGAAACCAATTAACCCCGCGGCACCACACTTCTTTCTCGACGTCCCCTCCATCGCACCACTGATCCGGATGTCCAAACCACCCGTGTCGTAGGTGAGGGCTTCACCTGACATGTAAAGTTTCGTCGGGGCAGTTGCATCCCCGTGTGTGATGGTCATGATTTTGCCCTTGAACCTCGGGATGTCTGCATAAGAAAAATTAGGTAACATTTAATAGGATGTCCTTGTAATTTTGCTGAATTTGCCAATTTCTACTCATTGAACTTGCCTGCGTTGGCTCGATCAACAGCGGCCGCCAGAGGAAAAGTAGCTTCTGTTATGTCTTCAAAGATTGGCGGATTTGGGAAAACGGTGGCGTTTTGCATGTACTTCACAAAGTTTTCAGGCGTCATGACTTCCGGATCAGCACCACAAAGGTCACGAGCTACCCATCTACCCTCCTCGATTGCTGTTGCGTACTTCTTAACCCAGGTTCCAATATTGTTATTGGACGCATAGAATACCAACTTGTCGTACTTTGTGTTGGCACGTCCGGCAACAACCAAGTCGTAGGGCTAAGGGGATATTGATTAAGGCCACGTCACAAGTCAAAAAAACACGCGTTAAGAGGTATCAGAGGGTCACAACTCACAACGTAAAGACCCTGAAGAGCACCAAGAACAGCATTCAGGAGAACGTAGTGGTCTTGAACCCAGGACGTTTTGTCGGCTGGAAGAGATGCCATCGGCCCGAGAACAAGCAGAGGCTTCCTTACTCCGATGTCCACGGCACTAAAAAATACCGGTGTCGTCATCTTTTGCACATATTATTTCCCACCACGCCACATTAAACTTCACTTACAAGTTAAGCGCCCTCAGCGCTGCATCGTAGATATTCCGCGAGTCTGAAATATCCGTATTGAGTTTCCGGGTGGACGAAACAATCTTAAAAGTGTAATTTATTGCAATTTTACAAATTTTTTTACTTAATTTTTGCCATTTAAAGGTAGAAAACATACTATCTTTCCACCAGGCAAGTCGGTTGCTTTATGAATCGAGGGGTTCCATCCAAGAAAGCCGATATTCTAAAAGATGATCAAACAAGTTCTCCTTATTCGCTTGGAGGGGACATTTTGGAGAAGGCACAGTGATATCGCACTTTTAGCAAAATTGCATGCTTACATCAGCTAATTTTTTCAACACTGGCGAAATCTTCTTAAGTAGAACATCTTCATTATTTTCGAAAACTGGTTCGTCATTGATGAAAATTGTGCAATCGATATCGGTTGGGTTTCCATCATTGTTGGCCTCAATTCTGACGTTGCCTTGAGCCGCGCAGCCCAAAATAAGGAACCCAAGGAGAGATAAAACTATTCGTAGAACAGTCATTGTCACACAAATAGTCCTTTCACTCACCTAAGTTGCCTACTTAAATATGAAAGGGAGTTGCCCTATCACAAAGGAGGCTGGTGTGCGCGCTTGTGCACCCTGTCGCTGATTGGCTGTGAATTCAATCAGCTCTCGCCGTCACTGTGCACCGACTAGCGTAGAACTTGGCTGCTCAGCACAAAAGTGACTTTGGTGCCCGATGACGGTTAAAATTTGGAAAAAAATGCCAACAGCGCCTCAAGCTGCTGCGATTAAACTCGCTATAATGCTTAAATTAACAATTTTAGCAAAACGGTTCGCGATGAACCGTTTTTTAACTTGGCAGACCCAAAGTTAAGGGGATTTGGTTCCTCTGTTTCATGATCATCCCCCAAGTGACTAAAGAAATCTCTTCATTTGTTTAGAAATATCTGTCTTGAAAGAAATATATTTCCTGTTAGCACAAGATTAGTCGGCAGGTGTGCTTATCTGGTAAACTAATGCGCAATGATGTGCACTTATAACTATTTGACCATGTTTACATAGTTAAATACCCGTTACACGTTTTGCAAGTGCCATGTTTGAACTGATAATTAGTTGATCGGAAGGTGGGCCTTTGAAACAGCTTTTGTTCTTCCATCTTTTGAAGCTTCTGCATCTGGAACTTCCTCAACTTTCTGGATGAGGAAACTACCTTTGTTTTCTAATCCTCTTGAGTCTGTTCATCAACATGAAGCAGCTAAACCGATTTGTTAAATCAGGTTCCCCAACTCCTTTTACTCCCCACTAAACCGCCATTCCACATTGGAAGCCTCTATAAGCCATCCCATCTGTAAATTTTGCTACGAATCTTAGTTCGTCTCACCCATCTGCTTCCTATGTGCCTTCTTTGCCCTTCTACTTTCAAATTTCTAGCATTTCCATAAATTTTAGGATCGTCAATTCACAGGCTTTAGTGGAGTGGAAGACGGGCAAATTAACCGACCATTCACCGTCCACTCCGTTCCAATGACCCGTGACTAATTTACCGGTACGGGTTTTTTTCGTTGGCACAACTACTACGGACCACCCTGCACAGTTAACCCCCGCTTGAAAGACGCAAAGTCCGTGGAGTCGCCTATAAGCATCTACTTCCGTAAAGATAATTTGACAATGGTGTGAGAACATGAGTTCATCAGGTGGGGGGTGTATGGAGGGGGTGTGGTCGCTGTTGGAGGATTACTCCACGGTGAGAGGCCAGAGGTAGTGAAGGGAGAACATTCTCAGAGGAGCCGTCGTTGCCAAGTCAGTGACTCCACCGCCACTGCCTGCGATATCACAGTGGGTGTATTTGAGAGGCAGCGAAGAACTGCGTCCGTGCTAAAGTAAACCACGAAAACACATTACAGTTGGTTAAACTTTCAAAACTAGCATATTCAGGCTGCCTCAGACAGGGGGGTTAGGGAGTAAGGTGACACCCCTACCTTGTCGAGACCGCTAACCATCTGCAGGTAACCCGCTGGGAAGGTGAAGCCACGATTGGTGGTTGCTCCTGGATTAGTGTTGAACTGTTCAACGTCCTCCCACTCGGAGATCGGCATGTTGGGCTCGAAGTCCTCGTAGCGGACACGAGCGACCTCGGTTGGATCACCGATACGGTCACCACTCATCATCATCTCGTGTGCCATGTGCACGTCCTCGGCTGGTCCGTTGTCCATGGTGACCTAGAGCGAAGACGAAGAGAGTACCACGCCAGGTAGTCGGCAAGATGCCACCTTCGCTTAGATGACCAGCATCACTGCTTACCGTGTACGGTCCGTAGGCCCGTGAAGCAGCACCGGTCAAAGTGGCAATCGTGAAGATGTGCGGATTAATTGCTGATTTGGCCTACGAAACCACAAAAAAACACTTCAGTCAGACACTAATGCCTTCAACGCCGCTCAAAAAGGCCACCGCTAACTCACGTCTTCTTTGGCGTGGTAGAGCACGTCAGTCATGATGTTTCTGCCCTCGGCGTCCGTGTTGCCAATTCGGACACGCAGACCGTTGACCAGGGTGACGATCTCGTCCGTGAGGTAGGCGTTCTTGCCGATGCTGTTGCGAATAAAGGGCATGTACCCGATAACCTTCATTCCCGCCGGTTTTAGAAGGGAGAGAGCGTGGAAGAAGCCGGCAACGAACGCGGCGCCCAGTTTGTCGTTGTGCATGCCGTACATGCCACCGCTGGTCTTGATGTCAGCGCCACCGGTGTCAAGGGCTACACCTTTTCCGACCAAAATGATGGTCTGGTTGATGGCGTCCTTGTTGGCTGGGGTGTAGATGGCCTGAATAATCTTTCCGTGGTGCCGCGGTTGTGCTGGAATGCAAAACATTGGAAGGAATTAGCCATGAAAATCTACTCCGTAAACGTGGCTCTTAGAAGCGGGCTTACTTTCTGTGGCACGATTCACCGCATAGGCCATGGGATACTTGTCTTTATTTTCGAATACATCGTCAACTTTAAACGTGATTCCAGCTGGCCCCCAGGCCGATTTACGTGCCTCAATGTACTCAGCAATTTTCGGTGGCGCGGTGCGCTCTGGGTCGGAGTCACCGATGTCTCGAACGACGCCCATCCCCTCGCCAACAGCCTTGACGAACTTCAACAGCTTCGGTGAGAAGTCGTAGAGACCCAGGGTCGTGATCTTTTCCGCCTTCTCCGGCTGATTTTCACGGACTTGCAGAGGCTGCAGGAGAGACAGTAAAGTGTGTCGGAGGGAGTGTGTGATCTCACACTTTCCAATAAATCAAAGAAAAGGCTACCTACCACGTAGAGCGTGTACAAAGCGCCAAGAGCAGCTGTCATCTTCGGGTAGTCACCGTGAGCCCAGTCGAACGATGGAAGCGCTGTCTGCATCGGTCCAACGACCATCAGAACCTGTTTAAATCCTAGGGAGTGACACCTAAAATCATTAACACTCAACGCGTTATCAGAATTGATTTTGAGTTGTGAATCTAGGCATATTTGGTCGCTATGTGTAGGGATTCGCTGTTAACAGCTGGTCATTCTGCTGACACCTTCTTCTAAGCTCTTGATCGCAATAAAAAACCCTCGAAAGAGGGTTGATAACGCGAGCCCTTAACTTAGTGACGCGTAATTTCTCCTTTCGCTTGATTGCAAAAGGGCACACGCACTGTACTTACTTTTGTAGTGCTTTAATTGCAGCATCGCGAATATTATTGCTGCTTGCGGTGTCACTGGACAGATCACCAACGTTGGCGAAAATCTACAATAAGGACAAACCAACCACCGAGTTGGTAGTTTTACTCTTGGACATGCTCTGACAAATCTAGAATTTGCGAAATTAATAACTGCGCTTTTTCTACAGTGAATAAACACAAAAATCGTATAGCACAGTCGTACTAACGGCTTGTAACACTAAGGCAATGGGTGAAAAATCATTACATAGTTATTCCGTTTAAGACCTGCAACCTAGCAGTGGTGTTCTTTGCAGTTCTACATCTGTTACTACCACAACATCTCTCTGGAGGCGAAGGGCGTTGGTAGCCAATTTTTCTAAGTTGTTAATAACTCACCAGTCTGGGATGATTGAGTCGCTCAGGGAATGGTATCACCGCCAATGACTTCCCAGCATCTTTGCTCAGCTAAAATCAATTTTTCAAAGAGTTATTTAAAGGAAATGACCAATCATGTAAACCCCTAGATTTCCACCTTTCGTTTTATCGATTTTTTGGGGTACAGGTGTGATTAGAAAGATAAGAGGGATGTTTGGTTTGAAATTACCTCCATGAAGTTGGCAATCGCGTCTCCAATCGAACGATACTTTTCAGGAAGGTTCATGTACGAATCGCCAACGTAGACAACGACATCGAAGTTAGAATCCATAATGTCTTCCACGGCGACTACATCCTTTGGGGAGACATTCAGGTCATTCGTGTTCGCTTTGACATTCCCAAGAGCCGCGATGGCGACTAGAAGTGCTATTACGACAGTTCTCATCCTTTCAGTAGAGAAGAGAAACGGTTTCGCCAATTGACGCGCGTTGTGTTAAATAGCGCGTGCAGTATTTGGTGTCAGCCAATAGCACTGACGCACACCTCTCTAAAGATGGCAACCATGGAGGCCTACGTGCCAGTGCAAAGTCTCTGGTTGAGAATAAGTTACAAGCGTGTTTCTGGGGGCACTTTGGCTCTGAACATTCTCAAAATTCATCTCTAAGCAGATGGCAAAAACATCGACGGCTGTAGAAAAAATCGCGAGGTGCTATACTACTGAAACTACTTAAAATTTATTTGAGTGAAGCACCTGCGTTGAACGTCTATGCACAAGGTAAGGTCACAGACTTCGCCTGAAATTTATTGTTGAACCAATCAGATGGCATGACGAGAGGGCTTTGAGAAGGTGCAATGATTGGACGATAAGTGGCGCAGAGGCAGTTGCCTACTGATGCAGCTCATAAGTAGTATTGAAATGGCTTAGTGATCTCGTCTGACATGGGAAGCATCTGATTTAAATACAGTATGCCCAACGAGTGGAGGCCGAAATTCAACCATTAGAGATGAAATCTAATGCGTCTCCATAGTTTTAATTGTTTAAGTGGATCATTCGTGACCCGGAATATTTAAAATTGTAGCGCGTGCTCAAAACTCTCCGCGCAACCAATGGGAATGTCTGAAAATGGAGGAAGGGGGTGGTTCAGAACCAGGGGTAAAGGGTAGCTGGACGCAAATTATCAGGATTCGCTGCGTTGGTCACTTGACGCCATAATTTCTCCACGGACGAGAAATTAGCCGCGTGATAACTTCAAAATCGACAAACCAGAAAGCTGTTGAACATCAGTCTCATACTGATGTCCACAGATAACCATCCACTAGTTGAAGCATCGACCTCCCGAACGGAAATTATGGGTAGAAATGTTTGGTATTAATTGAATCCTAGGTAGGCAAGGTGAATGTTTGTCTTAATTTGCAATTAAAGAATCGCAGATATTGGCAGGTAGTTGAAACCTTCGAGGTCCACAACGTTACTTATTACTGTGAAGTGTTTCAAAAACCAGTCACACGTCAATTTCGGACATCTGATCACTGAATGGGGCACTGACTGCTAAAGCATATCTCTAATATCAACACTACATTGCAAAGAGAAACGGGGGTATTGTCTGAATCACAATTTACGTTGCTAGGTTACGTGGGTTGTAGTCAAGTTGTAGCATAAATGACTTCAAACTTTGAGTTTGTCCAAAATCTTAAATTGGGTTGCGGAAATTGCTCTTAATTTGAAAACCCCGTCTGTGATTGGCTGATGATGCGCACGATGTATAACACGGTTCTTGAAAAAACTGGTTAACGAACACTGAACGTGTTGGTGGATGTGTCTTCAAATTCCATTCAAACGCATTCAGACACACCCCTCTGACTCTGGAAATCGGGCTTACAGAACTAGGAATCAGGAGTCCTCATACCTTCTCTACTTCATTGAAGACCTCCAATGTCTAGAAGTATAACTGTGTCAGAAGACACTTACGTTATGGGTCTGAAAATTTGAGAGATGTATTTGCATTCTTTCGTCAATTGACTTGCCCAAGGCAAGCAGCGAATAAGGACATGATTTTTCCTGTTAAGTATAGCTGGAGTGTCACAAATGTTTAAAACGTCACGATGCCTGATGCTCATTTGCACATTTTCGAAATATTTCAGACATTCACACTATATGCTGAACCCAGCAAAGTCGTGTTAAATAATTAAAATCAAGGAAATATAGTTACTAACGTAAGCTGTCAAAGTGTTGAGTTATTTGTAGTCCAGGCCACGCCGACGACGCTTCAAAATAGCCAATCGTGAGTCAGAATAATTTCTGCCTGGCCGCCATTGGACATCCGAGTGATATCTACCTATCAATCGATATGACCCTTAGATTTATAACGCCGTTACGTCCCTAGTAACTTTGTTAATTTTCGATTCAGCATTTAATGCCACTAAATAAATCTACACAGGACACATTTTAAGAAGGAGGAGACACAAATTATTGTCGTGAAATTCTGTACAGTGACCACGTATCCCTACGTTCTGAATCGGTCTCTGGAAAATATATAGCACTTTCGCCAATTTTGAGGCATCTCACGAAGTATGTTCACATAGATTGCGATTGGTCGTCCGTAGTTGAAGTCACACCCAATCAACATCGCCTTGGTCATCTTGGCCTTGCTGAAACACTGGTTAAATTAGCCAATCGCCTTTCAGGGGTACAGCGCTATGGCGGATGATTAAATTCTAGTGATTTAGCCAGCTTATGCTCAAATGACAAGCCGTATCAACTTCGAATTGGATATATTCCAGCCCAATCAATATTGTTAAACGAGGTTAGCCGTCAACATGCATTGAAATTTGACTTTACAGATCGAGATAACATTTAATTAAGTTTTAACCAAACCCCATCAGCTGCGATAAATGTTATCTTTTGAAAACGCTAACTGCCTCTAACACACACACTGTCATAATTAGCTGAAAAACACCAAATTAATGACGACACGCGCGTGTTTTGTGATTCCTTTAAAGCGAAAAAATGGGTTTCCCTGGGAAGTTTTGATTACGAAATTGGTGGGCGACTCATCCTGGAAGCTTTAGTTATTTTTGTCATTTTGGGTAGAAAATTGTTTTCGATGGTGTCATTGGTAAGTTTTTATTTCTTATTACCGTTTTTCATTTCCATATCTTCCAAGTCGCATATAATTGGATGAACTCACGCGCTAATCGTCCCTTTGTTGCCAGTAAGTGGCTCAGCAGGAACTAGTGAGGGGGTTTTATCACGTTGTAGCCAGGATTTTCAGCACATTTATTTAATAAAAAGACTAGAGAACATCGGGATTAATCTTGGAAATATTATCCATTGGTGTCTATGGCCATGGGCCATCTCTCAGGTTGCGTATGAATACCGTCGCGTAAGAAACTTGCAGGCAATCAAGTCATCTTCGACGAATTTACGCACATCGTCTCCAACGGTTCAGGAACCGTTTATCGACTGAGGCGGGCTAATGCATTCACCGGAACAAGTGGCAGTCGCATGGAGCCAATTCTGGTGAATATGTCGCGTCTGGGAGAACTTCCCATCCCAAGTTCAAGAGGGTCTTCTGAGTCACGCGAGCAACGTGAGGTGGTCGAGCGTTGACATGCAGCAACATTATAACTTGCCTACTTCCTTGTCCAGTAAATAACCTTTTCTGATCTCCGGTCTCTTCGATCCGTTTGTTCAATTGTCTCACTCACCGTCTGACGACCAGTTTTCAGGAGTTCGTCATTTAAATGCACTTTTTCGGCGTCGATGCATTTCTGGGTTGCCCGGGATCTACCCATGACCCTTTTTTGCGTTTGGAATTCTCGTAAACATATACTCGTCACTGCCCGCCACAATTTTCCACCAGCAGTCCTTTTTATCGCCTGTGGGCGGGCAGAGAAAGGCCTGTGCGCATTCTTTGACCTAGGTTGTGTTCGGTCAGCACGTGTGGGGATCCAAGTTTTGAATTTTTCCCATTTGATGCAACCACCTGGCAATCGCTGTTTAGGTAACTCCTAATTGAGCTGCAAGCTCTTGTCGCGTTTCCGTTGAGTTTCCAACCCGTGGAGCTTTCAATCCTGCTTCTCAAACCTTCAAGTTTGCTGTCCGGGGCACGGCTGGTCACCAAGCCCCAAATCGCTGCTTCTAAATCGCTCGTGGCAATATATTAACACGTTTCCTAGGGCGCAAGGAACAAGAACACTACAAACTGATTACTGCGCTGTAGAATCATTTTCCCTTGTTGGAACTCATCTGAAATGCAGTACCATCGAATGTGCTGTTTGTTAATTGCCATCGTAAACTCTGGTATTCTGAGAGATAGTGTAACTCACATAGACATCGTTTGGTGTTCCGAAGCCTTTAAAAAACCACAAAGGACCGTGTGTGTCATGCAGCTCCGTGTGTGTCATGCAGTCTCTCTGACCCTGCAAAAGTACAAATGCCTAGACGGGGGGAAGGGGTGTGTGATCTGACGACCCCCACGTGACTGACGGGCATGCTGTACAAAGGGGGGTGGTGTGTTGGAGTCGATAAACGTGAATCAACGCGCCTCACTACAAATAAAACCGATGCATGTCATCTCTAATCGATCGACAGAACACCTGTGCGTGTGATCCCGCGAATAGACACCAATTTTAGCACATGACGCAGGGGACACGGTAACTACGACTTGTCTCAAATTCTACTGTATTTTGGTGAATTGGATGGTCTGGAATCATTTCATTTGCCAGTCTACAGGTTGTGTCTTTGTTTAAATTACCTCTACGTGTGTCTACTGCGTCGTCGAACATTGAAGTTTTTAGAAATGTCTTAGGTAGATTCAGACAGAAGCAAACATTTCCACCTTGAAGGCCCATCTCAACTGCCACGACGTGGTTGGCCTTGAAGGAAGCGAAATGACTTCATTAAAACACATGAATCAATTCCTCATCAGGTACCCTCGGATCAAATTCTTTGGGAAAAGTAACAATCTTTTTTCAATGCAGAATTACTTCTTACAAATTCTCACTTAATCACATAATGCAGAATGCTTACTACTGACTAGTGTTTTCTATAAGCATAAGATTGTGTAATCAGTGTTTAAAACACGCCATGTTAAAATGCTTGATGCATTGAATTAAAGAAGCCTTAAAATACATCGTTTGAATTAAATCCCCAGAGTTTTTTACTCGTTTTATTGTTTATTTTTTAAAGAAACAAACTGAAATGTTTATAATTGTCAAATTAGGACTGTACAGCCAATCGAAGTTGCGCAGAAAGGTGTTAAACACTTGTAGGACGTGCAACCAATCATTGTACAGCAGGGAAAGCCTGTTAGCCAGCGAAATGCGATGCTTTTTTGTACGAAGCAATCTTGCAGGTAATTAAAAATCCCAGCTAATTAAGCCGTCAGGCCAGTCGTATTCGTAAAAGAGAAGTGCAGGTTTCGTGTATAATTATTGACGCTTCACGGTGTTTCTGTAGAACTTGTCTCCTGGAAACAAGTAGTGTTTACCAAAATATGTTTGGTGCAAATTCGGACAATAAGCGAGTCGTGAACTCCACACCAAAATTCATGTTTTATGATCTTTGATTAATCGTAGTGCTCTGTACTACAGAATTGATTTTACGAATTCAGTACAGTTTTGCCTTTGATAGGCCATTCGAAGAATTAAAGGGGCGAGTTACATGCATCGATAATATGATTGTCAGGCTGAAGCAGCGTGGAGAATTATTTCCTAATTTATGCGGAAAATTTGTCATTAAATTTCATCAATTTCAGCAATATACACAAGTGGGTTTGTTTCTTTTACGAAATCGATTGCTACACCGAAAATCACGGACCATCGGATCAAGCAACTGATCGATTGAGACGAACCCTAATCTGATTGGCCACTCATCCCAAGTTCTTGAATTTTATTGGTCGATATTTCGAACAGTAGCTCTGACCTACTAGCCATGAAACTAGTAAATGCAGGATGGTTCGTGTGTTGTCTTCCACCAATCACAAAAAACAGACAAGATCGCTAACATCGAGTCAAATACGTGTCCTATCTCTCATCCAAAGTCAGATTCAGTTCACCATATTACCTATCTGCTTAAGTTTACCGTTAGCTGGCTAATTTAAGCCAACGGTTTCACTTTATCACTCGGCAAAATTAATTAATCAAAGCGCAGTGATTTCGAGGGGTCTTTGTGAGGCGGGTTTGTAGAGGGCACTGGGTTTGGCATTAGGGCGATGCCAGTTTGACGCGGTGCTCAAGCCTTTACTTTTGCTTTCAACGCGACTCTATTTCTCACCCCCACCCCCCTTGATAATTCCGTGCCAATTCCAACTTCAATAATCTGAAGTTTCATCATCTTTATCACTCTCACGTGGTGTGTGCGCCAACCAACTCTGTTTCGCGTTTCACCAGGCTTTTCTGGTTCTCATTCAGCGAAAATTAGAAATTTCAGACTGCACGATAATTTATTTGTTAACATGTAGGTGGTACTTCCCCTTTTTGAGGCCAAAAGACATAAATAACGCCAAAATTTTGATATCTGCATGTGATTGTGGACAGGTATATGAGGAACCACAATGTTGATCCTTTGCCAACCAATCAGGTTTCAAAGTTTAACTTGAGCATCTGATTGGTTGGTGAAGTAAAGCAGCATTTTTACGTGGATCAAATTATAACACAGGGCAACAAAAATCGATTGAAATGATTTCTTAAGTTTATTGTACGAACGGCGTTGTCCATTCAATCTGCATTAAAAACCTGCAGAATGATTTAGTCGGAATAAATTACAAGGTAGATGGCAGCATGAAAATCCTGGCCAATCCAATACGCTAAACTTAGCGCCAAATTGAGTTTTGAAAAATTTAATCTGTGTTTAAAATTAACAAATGCAATTTTAGGGTGAATAGAAAATGCATGAAGATGACAAGTTGCGTCCAGTCGGCAATCAGCAACCAAAAAAATAATTTATTGTTCTAGGCACGAAACAATACCTGCATCCTTTTAATTATAAACTTGCATCAATTTTATTTTAAAATTCAAAATTTTTTGCAGTTTACGCGCATCCTTTCAACGATTGCCAGTTCATCGTTAGACCTTCGAGATCAACAATCGGGTGTGGTAAATTGTACAATGTCAGATTAATGTGACATCGCGACTTATCCACAACAGAACGTTCAGGAGCCTTTTTATGTAATAAAATATTCTCTAACTGATACTTCGAATTTGTCGCCGTTAATTTCGACATCGCAACACCAGTTGCTTGTACTTTCAGGCGATCTTTGAAAGTCTTAACAGTTGGGTAGATCCACTTCAGTGGTTAGGGGAGTCAACCAACGCCGTGGCTACCCTAGGGCGGAGTTGGAGAGCACCTTTGGTGAATTTTGCTCATTCAAAGGATCCGCCGACACGAGACACACCCCATTTAAAGTGGATCACCCTTGGTGACTGCTCACTCAGGTGAAGTGTGTCCTTGGCTTGGTGGAAATGTCGTGCTCTCTCGCTCTCTCTCGAACAAGTCAGATTTTAATCTACCTCACACATGCAAAGTCTGATAATTAAAAAACGTCTTTTAGTTGGAAAATGAGTTCAGGCACCCTCATTATCATTGGTTAAATGCCGAAATTTGGTGCCAAAACAGTAGACGCTCCTCTGAACGCTGCAATTTCACCTCATGCTGAACTAAATTAGCTGAAAATCGACTTGTTAATGTCGTTGTGGTAATTCGACAAATGTTACAGTCTTGCTGTTGTCTTAAATGCCGTATCTGACACAGACAAAATTATCGACGGCAGAGGTGAACTGTTTGTAACAATAAACATGAGATTTACTAAGGATGATTAATAGGGTGGTCAATAAATAAAAATATTATCCGCAGAAATCTGGACCAATACTGCAGTCTGCTGCTACCTAGATTTCTAAACTGGACCATTCATAAGCGATTTAATTCGAAGGAAGTTGGTCTAATTAATTAATTTATCAAATATTGATTTTACGGATTAAATTGATTGCTGCTCATCCACATTTTGTTAGGCTGTGCGCAATTGACCAATCAGAATTGTGTGTTGCCACAAGCGGATTGGCCTTTTAATTATAAACATTTCTGAAAAGTTACGACTTTCTCTTGGTGGTTTTTTTAATTTTTGTGTGACTTTCAGTCATAAATTTACCCGAATTCCTCTTGAACACCGTCTGAAAAATCGATACAACGGAGTTTTCCTGGCTGGGCATGAATACCACGAATTTGTAATCAAGATTGTGAAAATCCAGCGGTGCATTTAAGACCTACATTTATGCAGCAATTCCTTAAAAAAGGACGAGGAAATTTCGCAGACATTTGTTGTCAAAAAATACGATTTGGTGCAAATTTTATTTACAAAATTAGCCAACAATGTTTATTTTTTAAATATTTAACCCAAATAAACAGAGTCAGAATTAGTTAGAGATAAAATCAAAATTTTAAGTTGATCTATCAGCAAGTAGGTGCACCTTGTCCGAAAATGCCTAATTAAAAGATTTGACCGGTATAATCTGTGACCCCTGCTCTCTCTCTCTTTCTCCTAAGCTTTCATTGGTTCACCCGATTGACCAATCACCAATCCCTCCAAGGACTCTCTAGCGTTAACAAATGTCGGTGTGTCCACCTCATAACAGAGTACAGATATATTGGTGGATTTTGGAAGTTTTAAAAATTCAAAATCCTGTAATAATTTCATCGTGCTGATCACAAGTAATAATTGGCATAATCTGTGCGAAGTAATTTATTAAGTCAGCCTCTTAATGTAAGTGATTTGTAGAGTCTGCAGGTCTGGTTTAATTTTTAACCCTGACACTGACCGATCGTTCGGCAGGATTTTGTTGTTTTACTGAGCCAGGGAGCCTGTTTGGGGCGCCTTTTAATTTTAATTAATTCAAAAGCCTTCCCTTACTTAGATGGCATGTAGCAGTCTAAGATGAATTTGGTGTTCATGTCGTGTCATGTGGCAGCACCTGCTCAGATGGTTTACACTGTAAAATACAATGTAACCTGAACAATCCAGCCTGCAATCAAAATTCATCCAATCAGAAGGCTTTACTCAATCGATTGAGCCAATAGGATTTGACCAGAACCAAACTTAGTTATACTCAACTTCCCAGAGATTACCGAAAAGGTTTTATCTAGTCAAGTGTTCAGAAATTTATAGATTTGCAGATTCGCGAGAATGTAATGCCATAGCCAATAGCTAGTTTTAAATAAGTAGTATTTATGGCCATCCAGTAAATTTTGTTTTTATTGAACCGAATAGAATAAAAGATTTAAAAATTTAAATCAGACAAAAGACTGCTTTTGATCATTCTTTTTTTGAAAAAAATGGCGCGCGGATAGCAGAAATTTAAACCAATTTTTGTTTTCATAATTAGTGAGCTTTTTGGTGTAATGTGAAAAAAAAGATTTTTTTTAAGGATTCAGCAAAATTAGCTTGAAAGACGCAGCACGAACTCCGCCTGCTGACTGGTTATTTTGTGATTTGTAAGAATACTATTAGATTAGCATCATCTCGGTTCAAATTTTCCGAAACTTGGCCGCCCAATTGCGCGCATCTTTGAAACTTTGAAAAAAAAGATAAATCTATTGAATAATACCGAAAAATTAACCGAAAAACAGAAGAAGTCAAGATACTGATTTAATTTTTTTCCAAAATTCAAATTGTTATCTCAGCTGCAAAAAATTTCTGAGAACTTCTATTGGAACTCCCTCTTCAAATATAAGAGTTAGCTCAAAAACATTTAGTGGCTTCCACAATTATTCTTTCAAAATGATATTAAATTTAACCAGGACCAAGAAACTTAGTGTAAAACGAACTTACAATTTAGCAAGTTGCTTACAAAGAATTCGGGCAGACAGTAAGTAAGTTTAGCTCCCCTTAACCAACCAAAACTATGGACGTTTTGATTGGAAAGTTATTCAAGAACCGGAAACACAGTAAACCACCCTAATTCAGAAGCAATGACGTTGACTATCTTTAGGCCTATAAATTTCAAATGATTGAGAGAATGTTTAGGGTCATTAAATGGCATACTGAATCGAAGGTCACAACCTCACAAGATGCATTGATCGCCACACATCTTGTGCTCACACCTACATCATCAATCGATCAATCATTATACCTGCAGATGGACCTTCATTGATTAAACATTGACATTATCCTGATTCGAGTCCCGCTATAGCGCCCTGGTAGTCGTGATCCGTTTGTCAGTGCGTGATTTGTGTGTGCGTGCGTGTGTGTGCGTGTGCGCCAACCTACCACACTCCCATTGGTTTGAGCGAAGGCGCGAAAAATCTCAGATGAGTGGTTATATTGGCGTCATATAAGCTATGGCCTCCTTTTGCGCTATCTGACGAGTACTTGCGTCTGCACAGAAATGTATCGCTCGATTTTAAGCCTTCTCGTGCTACTGGCTGGCGCCTTTGCCGCACTCACCAATCTCGACTATGGTTTAGGCGAAATCGGCGTCACCGATAACTACCACTCCGAGGAGTTCGACGTGGTGATCTTTGTGAATGACGACTACGTCAACCTGGGCGATAAATTCACCGACATTGAGGATGCCCTGGTTCGGTACAATGGAGTGAGTCAGAAATTCACCAAACTGAGGTGGTTTTAGTTGCCAGGGCTACTGACGCTATGTGTGTTGATTTTTTAGTTGGACTCGCTAACCCCCAAGACACTGCAAATCGTGCCGTTCATGGCTCATTCAAGCAAGCGGCTGGTAAGCCAGATTGAGCAACTCGTGTGGTTGCTTGGCGCCCAAAAATAACACGAACTGACATCTTACCGCATCTCTCTCTTCTGCCTAGTTGTTCGCTCCGACGGGAAACCTCAACAGAGATGCGTCCGACAGCCGACAGATCTACGATGCTGCGCGTGACGCCGCGAAATTGTAAGTGCGCGAAAACTGATAATGCCCTCCAAACACATTGTACGGCATCTCTAGATGGTGTGCGATTTCTTTAGGGCGTACTCTCTCAAACTGCGAAAGCCCGTTTTCGTGAGGGGTCCGATGAAGACCGTTCCAACTGCTAACGAGGAGAAAGAACAGTGGCAGAACGAAAACTACATGTACCTTCAGATGACGCTTGGTGCCCTTCAGGGCTACTACATGGTGAGAGGGCAAGCCTCAAACTGCAACGACTTGAAAACGGCCCTTAATTAACTGGTTTGTGGTGTTTTTAGCCTCTGATTCTGCGTGAGGACCCAAATTACGCGACGAAGACCAAGTTCGACAAGATGACCATTTATGGCGTGCCAGCGGAGTTTGCGACCATCGCACAGGGCATCGAAAGGGGTCGAGTTGTGAACCGCGACACCTGTGCATCAGATCCGGAGAGAATGCCCCCACCGAAGGTGGCAGAGTACTACAACAAGTACTTCGACGTAAATAAGACGATTCAAATTGAAGAGTTTACAGCCGATGAGGCTCTGTGGCCGGTGTGCTACGCCGTCAATCGGGCCGTGAGAAGTACGCTTGCCTTTGTCCTAAACCAGTCAACGAAAATGAACTATTTGAGGTCACCTATTAGTGTTGTGGGATTCGAAATTTTTAAATTGACGGTTCAACTCATTTGTGCTGTGGTTAGGCAACGAAGTTGTGTACTCAGCGGGCTTCATACCCAGGCGAGGAAATGCAGGCATAGAACAAGGATCAGATTGACTGTAGGGTTTTGAATTTTTCAGGTGTCGATAAATACGGAATGCGGATAATTAAGATGCAATATGATGGCGCAGAGGCCAACGATGCTGATCCGACCCTTGTGTTCGTTGGCAAGGGCATCTGCTACGACACCGGTGGCTCTGAACTCAAAGTCAGCGGCAACATGAAATTCATGCGGAAGGACAAGTGCGGAGCGACCTCGATTGCCGGTTTCATGAAAGTCCTTGAGGAGCTCAAACCACAGCACCTGCGGGCGCGCGCTCACCTCGCCTTCGTGCGAAATGGCATCGGTTCAGACAGCTACGTCTTCGACGAGGTTGTCACGACGTCACAGGGTGTGCGGGTTCGCATGACTTCCCCTGATGCTGAAGGTCGCAATGTCATGCTTGACATGCTCACCGACGCTGTCAAAGAGGTACCAGTCGAACAAATTGCCTCTAAACCATAAGCATGTCACCCCTAGTCAACAAATTTGCCTTTCATTTCCACAGCACGACGACAAAAAGTACGTAAATCCCTTCTTCTTCACAATCGCGACGCTAACCGGCGCAGTTGGTCGTAACTTCAAGCACAACACCGTAAGTTGAAGAAAAGAGGACGTATTTTGGCTCTGTCCGGCTTCGAAATCTTACAAGTTTTATGCGTTTTTGTGATTGCAGGCAATGCTCGACAACGGCCCAGCGAGAAAGGAGAATGTGACCAAAAGCATGGTTGTGGCCGGAGACAACATCGCTGAAGTAGTCGAGGTTCGTCAAATTGTGTGTCGTTTGCAGTCATTTCCACACAAATCAACTTTTACTAAGCATGGAGTCACGATTTTGGCTTCTTCTTGTAGCCGATGACTCTGAGGAAGGAGGACTACGACGTCAACCGTCCACAAACTGAGATGGAAGACATCCTCCAGTTCAACACCAAACCCAGAACCTCCACTTACCGTGGGGTCCAGTTGCCGGCAGGATTCATGGCTACGGCGTCGAAACTTGACGAAGTGAGCTGTTTTAATGAACAGCGTTTTGGCTCCAATTTCACATACATTTCTATAGTCACAGATCTGAAACATCATAACTATTCACCACTATTGATTTAAGTGACAGTTTAATTTGGCTATTTAAGAAGAATGAGACACCTAGGAGGGCAACTTAACCGATTTTTTTTAACGTTTTTAGTGGGGACTGCAGACCCGCGAGAAGAAGATCCCCTACACCCACTTGGACGTTTCGGCAGCGGTCGGAGTGAAGTATATCGAGGCCACTGGCACCCCAACCAGTCTGTTTGTGAGTCGATATGTCCTGCCAAGGCTCAAGTCGACATACAACATCGATTTCCCCGAGGCTCAAGTTACTACCAACTAGGCATCGACCACCACCAATTCCCCTCTGACCTCTCCTTACAACTAAACACCTTGTTTGCATCCCTTGATTATAGTTTTGCAAATAAATTTGCGTAGAACCTTCGCACCTTGTTTATGTTCTGTATAACGGATACAACCTCATTGGACGGTTCTAATTGGGAGCTTGTGGGAAGCGTGAGGATTGGTTGGGAGAGGGAACCAATGGCTTTCTGATTCCTAAAATCGGATGCTGCACGGTTATTGGTGGAACGGTTACTCTAGTGTCCAAATATTTAATCTCGATATTCAGCAAGCCTGTTTTATAAACCGTTTCGAAAAAGGTTGTTCGATTACAACGCTGTCTCCTCAATTACAATCCAGCAAAAGCGAATAACCACGTTTTCACCTAGAGAAAGACCAAAGTCTACTTGTTGTTTCATAGACAATCAGACTTCCTGGAAATGTTTTTTGATCGTAGTCTATAAAACAAGCTTCACAAGAACTTGTCATCAACCGGTGGAGTCGTGCGCGAAAATCAGTAACTAGTGTGATGTCCTCTTTTCCATGGAACTATTCAATATGAGCTCCGCAATTGACTAGTCACGGGTCAAAATTAATGAAGGCGGGTTCACCAAAAGTGTCCAGTGTCTTAGATGCTGAAATATTTTTCTCTAAACAGTCCCTTAGGAAGAAAGAAACAAAAAATCTGCGCAGTCGTCGGTAGCACACGAAATTTCAAAGCCGGGTTTGGAAATGCAGTAAGGTCCAGCAACGTGACGTGGAATCTGACAAATATTTGATCTGAAGAATTAAATTTTGAAAAAAAAGTAGGCTTTTCTCCACTGCTTCCCCAGTTGAATGTCAACTCTAGTTGTGGTCGGTGCATTTGCATGCGACTAGTTACAAATTACTCATGCCTTTTTTCGAATTTAAACACCGAAAATTAATGTGAATGGCATCCGATATTTATCACTTGGCTCGTGGTTACCTATAAAAACCTCGTCGCTCCGTGTGCTCGTGTGAGTAGGGTGTGAGAGCGCGCGATAACTCAACATCACCGAGTTGGCAGGCAATTTGACACACACGCTACCAAACTACCACCAGCAGTAATCTCTTGGCGAACACAATGCGACTGCTTGCAGCTTTGTTCGTCTGTGTGCTAACCGTCGGCATCCAGGTTGGTGCAAGCTTCCTCGATCTGGAGGCAATTTCACCTGTCACCAGCATCGACGCTCCAGAATACGACTCCATCCTTTTCATCAACGATGCCTTCACCGGTCTTCCTCCTGAACTGGCGCCAATTGAGGCCGCTATCGTTGAATATCAGATGGTAATAAAGTCGTGAATATTGGCGTTCTTGAGTCACCAACCACGAGTTTTTGTTTAATCCTGCTGTTGCACACTTCAGCTGAACCAAAGTCTGTCTTCCGGGATGGTTGTGCCTTTCTTAACGCATCCAGATAAGACATTGGTGAGTTTCTCATGTCTGGCATTTCACAAAAAGGCCATCTGTTAACGTAGTGTCAGTAGTTGTCTTTCCGTCGACTGCATGAATTCAAAAAGGCTTAATTTACTTGATTTGGTACCTAAATAACGCAATTTTTACATCTCCCCATGTTTCGGCTATAAAATGCCCATTTGGGGGGAGTCGACTGCATGATCACCGCACAAAATAACCCCTTTTTTGTGATTTTTAGATCCTTGGCCTGACGGGCAGTTTGAAAAAGGACTACGCCGATAGTCGGTTGATACACGATGCTGCCGCAAAGGCTGCAAAGACGTAAGCTCCAAATAGTGCAAAAATTTGCGCTTTTTTGACGAATTTTTGCAGATTGTAGCAACAGAAAATCCGATTTTCGATACCCTAAAAGTCACAAACGTTAAATTGAACGGCTAAGTTGCGACTTAGGTGTCTTAGATCAGAAAAACTTTGAAAAATAACACACACATTTGTTCATTTTGCTGATCAGACTAAAGTCACTGAGTTTGAGAAAGCCGAACCTCATTGTGGGGGAATTTAAAACAAATCTTGGCCAAGACCGACACCCATGGGCACAGGGCATCTGGCCGCAGATCACGGCAATTCTTGGAGCCTTCCACGAAATTTACGTCGTAAGTGCAAAAAGGATTTTCTCACCACCACTTCATTCAGAAACCTGTTACCCTTTTTTGCTTTTTGGCAAATTCTACAAGAAACAGCAGTCTTTAAGCAGACGATTAACTCCAGTTTGGCGCACCAGAACAATTTTTCCCTACATCTGCATTTTTCGTTGATGCTGAGCCGCTAGTACACCCTTTGCTTGCCAATTCCAATTCATGCAGTCTTTTGTCGCAAACGTTTTACCCACAACACCAAAAACGCGTACTTTTTTAAAACACAATTGTCCTACTACTGTTAAGTAAATCGGTTTTGAGGTTGTTGCCAAAAAATCGATACTTAGGAAATGTGGAAGATTATATTTCGATAAAATCAATGAGTCGTGAAGAATCTGGAAAACCTAGCATCAGAATGGTCAGAAAAATATGTGGGAAATTGACACCAGGGTTCTGACTCACAACCAATTTTAAGAGCTACCAAACAAATGGAAAATTTTTACGATACCTAAGCACACATTTTTACACACGGCACCAAAAAAACCTAGAATAGCCAACGTTTGCTTCTCAATGCTCACTTTCCTCGCCAGAACCAAGCGTAGTTTTGTGTTCAAATTGTAATGTTTTTGCTTAATTAAGCCTCTTGAAGTTCGAGAAGCCCATCCAGAGGTCTATCCGAGGATTGACAAGTTTGGTGTCTACAACGCGAAAACCGATGTCATCAAATTTGCCAAGGCCATCGAGGAGGGTGCGTACATCCATCGGGACCTGTGTGCCTCAGACCAGGAGAGAATGACGCCTCCGAGAATTGAGGAGTACATTAAGGAGCACTTTCAGCAAGTCGACGGACTCACATTTACGTCGGAAAAAATTAACAAAACCGCCTATCCAATGATCGATGCTGTTAATCGTGTGGTCGAGGGTTAGTTCAGTAGCCTTTCCGTGTAAATGAATCACCAGAAGTGATTTACACTGATAAATTGGCGGTGCATTTCAGGTGTGCCCGAATATGAGGGTCGAGTTGTCAAAATGACGTACACGCCGGCGGATGCGAATGGTGTTACTGAAACACACTACTTAATTGGAAAAGGAGTCACGTACGATAGCGGCGGCCTCAGTATCAAGGTGAACAATGGAATGCGTTGGATGCGAAAGGATACGTGCGGCGCCACCTCCATTGTGGGTTTGATGCGGACGTTGCAGATGCTGCGTCCCCCGCACTTGCAGGTCCACGGTCGACTGGGATTCGTGCGAAACGGCGTTGGTTCTGAGGCCTACGCAGTGGACGAAATCATCCCCTCGCGCGCCGGCGTCCGAAGCCGCATCGGCAGCACCGATGCCGAGGGCCGAAATGTCATGGTTGACCTCCTGGCCGAGGCTGTCGAGGAGGTAAACTCTCTGTAACCCTATTGGTCAGCTCAAAGGTCACCCCTCTAACTCCATTTCTATTGGACAGTATGAATAGGGGAAGGCCCTCAGACGTTAGGGACGGATTTGTGGCCTATTAACCTTGACAGCACACTTTTTATTGGCCACTCTCATTAGACGTCTGAGCTGCTAACGAATAGGATTTTGGGGCTTTAACTAATCGAAATTGCTTTTGCGGAGTCTTTTTATCCTTAATTTTTAGGCAGTCAAGCCGGAGGTGAAAGCGCCGCACCTTTTCACCATTGCGACACTCACTGGCCACGTTGGCAGTTCATTTGGTCATCTTCCTGTAAGTTTCGAAAAATGTTCCAGTTGTTGAATTTGAAAGAAAAGAATACTGCTGAATTTAATCCGTGTCGCTTGGAATGTGAATCGGTAAACACTTACTAACACGAAAATTCTGCGTTAAGCTCATTCCAATCTTATGTCACTCCAACTGAAAGGACGCATATCGATCAGCATTTGCCTCCGTAGTGTGCTATGGAAACTGAGATCCGAGTTTTTGGACCAAAAATATGCAAAGATCCATGATCAGCTCAAGCTACTTCCATTCTACTATGAGCTTCAAAGTTCGTTATAATGTGATTGGTTGGCTGCGCCAAATTTTGATGCATTTTGGCCCTTGCACCAAACAGGGAATTCGCTCTCCTCATTGGCTACAAAATACTTGAAGCTATTTGTTTTAACAGTTATTGAATATTTACACTGGAGCAGATAAATGTAGTACACAGTATTTGTATTTAGTTAAACCTGCTTCATAATTGGTGTGTGATTGTGTGTGTGTGCGTGTGTGTGTGATTCGTTTAACCTCGGTAGAGCCCTCTAAACACTTGCAAAATCAGCACATCTATCTAAACGCATGCGTCAACTTTGAGTGAATAACCTCCCCTAAGTGGGATTTTTTCTCCCAATTACAGCGTGAAGAACCCTCCCAACATTTCATGTCTTTTTTCAAACCTAAACACTTTACCTGCCTGCCCGCTTGTATTATTTTTACCAGCCAGAAGTGTTTACTCTAGGCTGTCCTTGACAACGGTCCAGCAAGAAGTGGGAAAACCGCTCAAAAAATCCGAGATGCGGGAGCCCTTGTGGCGGACGTCGCACAGGTAGGTGTGTTTTTCTATACAGTCCCCATGGCAACCACCGAAAACGCCTTGTAACGCGCACAAATTGGCCCACAGGTCTCGTCACTTCGTCGTGAGGATTACGAGAACTGCTACCCCATCACCGAGTACGAGGACCTTCAACAGCGCAACACCCATCCAGGAACCGTCTTCTACCGCGGACATCAGTACCCCGCGGCCTGGATGATAATGTCGAGCAAGCTGGATCGCGTAAGATCATGAAAATCACGCCACTGAGCTGTAAAACCACTACTGAGGCATCAAACGTTCACCAAAGATCACCTTGGAGAACGTAAAACAAGCATTCTAAAAATCGAAAATTTTTTCTACGATCATCTTCAACACCAGATCTTTACCTAGTTCACTGATGTACACAAGACAACAATTATTATTGGTGGATGTACTTTAGAATAAGAACCAATGAAGTACAGGGGTGAGTCATTTGCACCAATCAGCTTGCACTAAGCCTGTTTGGGGAGCTTTTTAGGCCTACGCGCCCACTGACCTTCCTCAACACTACAGATTTGTAAAAAAAGTGTGTTTTACACGTCCCTATTTTTGTGGCAAGGTCACGTCTGACCGGGAAAGTGCAAATCTTCATCATGTGATCATACTGAGACAAGGAAGTCGCACCGTTTGGCTCTTAATCTTTCATTTCAGTACGGCAATGACAACGAGGAGATGAAAATCCCCTACACCCATCTCGATATCTCGTCAGCCGCCGGAGTTAAACGCCCGGATGAAACTGCGACGGCTACGCCAATTCCCATGCTCATCACTAACTACGTTCTGCCGAAGCTTATGACCCCCGAAAAACCGTAGGAAGGAAAGACGTCGCCTTGACAGATTTGACTCTCTCGTAGTCGAATGACTGGTCTGGCTTTGTGCCTGTATTAGTAGCAGTAATAATAACATTTGTTTATACCTTCTTGCAGTCAAATGATGCCCTCTGCGCAGATTTCAGCAGAATGAAAAATCCAGCATCACATGGGGTGTCATAATGCCACCTAGAGCAAATGCAGATAATAAAAGTGGATCCCAAATCGTTCTATGTGAACACTAACTTGTCTTGAAATACTACTGCGGTCAAGGGTGATAACACGATGTAATATGATCGAAAATGCGCTCATTTTTGCTCCTTGCCGATTCGTCAAAATTGTCAACGATTATGCAGTGTCTCTGCGTTGCAAATTGCTAAGTTGTGACAAATTGATGGACAATGATCGCGGAAGATTAAAATTTAATTTACTCAAAAACGCAGAATTTGTGGGACGTGAAAGAATCAAGTACAGTAAGGAAAGGAGTGTTAAGAAGGAAAAATTAGTTCAAAATGCTTGGTATTTCCACAAAAACTTGACAATTTTTTGAATCGCCAAACGCACCAAAGATGGATTGATGTCGATCATCGCCATTAGACAAATGCCACAATCTTAGACACTAAACTGATGTTCAGTGCTAAACGAAATGGCAATTTAACTGTCCAATAAATTCTAATGACGGCACGTAGGTAAGCATTGTGATTAGTCGAGCTCAAACGATGACAAAATCTCACACAAATGCCGCACAAATTGCGTACAAAGAACAAACAGTTTGTAGTGTCACCTTGTCAAGCAGAACACCAAAGCAGCTAAATATTGCAACCTGAGATTGTCTCACAATCAACTGTTGTCTTTCCAAACATTACAACAAAAATGAGTAAATCGTTAAATTGCGATACTCGTTATGATAATGGGGGACTGGCTTTAAGAAAATGTCAATTTTTTAACACCGAAATCAGTATTAATTCTTGTGCGCTTTACTTTCAAAACTGAACTGATTTAAACAAAAGCCACAGGTTACTGATTAGTTGTTTCAAAGTAGGCAAATCTCAGATCCTTACAATAGATTCATGCGAAAAAAATCCTGAGAAGACGGCTAGTAAGGGGGTTTTTACTTAAGGAGAATGGCTTTGCCAAGATAACATGCTAAAAGTGGATCTTGTTTTTCAAGAATAGTAAACTTTAGCACTCCGATATCCGTGATTTTTTGTATATTCACAAGAAAATCTAATGAAATAAACCCAAATTGTTGACGAATCATTGCGATTAATCGATCGAACCACCCTGTAAAATTTGTTAGAATTGAACCTGATAGCTTCAATACACTTTTTCATAGTGTCAGTTTGGGAAAAATTGGCTTCCACACGTCGGTTTTTGTAGAAAAGTTAACTTAAAAGTGGGTGCAAAGTAAATCTGACCCCGTAATTGGACAACATTGCGTCCAATTAGCTTTAGCCAATCAAATTAACCAAAATTCGATACAGATTTGATCTGATTGCGAATCCACTAAACACGTCTTCAGGCAGAGAAGCCCTTGAGCGAGAGACACAAGAAAGGGCTCACGCTTTCGAGGTGACACGAGGAGTGTGTGTGTGTGTGTGCACAAATGTGATTAGCTCTGAAAAGCTGCGTTTCGTATAAAGTGCTGGCACACCGAGACCGCGTCAATTCTCTCACCTTAGCGGTAGGAAGAATGCGAGTGAACTGTTTCGTGAGTGCCCTGCTCGGGCTGACGCTCTGCCTCCTGTCCACAGAGGGCTTCGTTGAGTTGGACAAAATCCACGCCGAAACCAACCTCACCGGAGCTCCTTACGATGTTGTCATCTTCATCAACGATGATGCCACTTCAACAGAACCATCCCTCAACGAGGCGATGACTGAATACTCCGCGGTAAGCCCTTGTCGCTCCAAGTTAACAAACAAGATGTTCTAATCCACAAAACTGGATTCAGACATATTTGCAATTTCACGATTTGAACAAGGTAAAATTAAAAAAAATTGATCCCAATTAGTTAATAACTTATGTTTAAATGGGGACACAGTGTGAAATAATGCTATCACCATAACCTTACAATACAGCACCATTCAGTGGTTTGTGAGATTTGATTGGCGGGCAGCGAACCGCGCGCCCATCAAATTCGGTCAGTCGAGTTTTCGAAGCACCTCATTGGCTACTTTGTCCAGACATATTTGTTGGATTAAAAACCCGATTTTGCCTTGTTAGTTAATGAATAATGTTCGTTTTTAGCTGAAGCAGCCAATCACGTCTGGACTTGTTGTGCCGTTGTTGACGCATCCAAGCAAGCACATGGTAAGTTGGTGTGCAAATGCGGGGCTGATACTGTGATATTTTAACATGGCCGTATCCACATTTTCTCCCAGAGTAGGATGCAGACTTCAGTTAAAACATTGTTTATTTCGAGATTTGAAATGCAAGACTGTGTTAGCACGTTTTTCCGGAGCATGCTTGAAAAGCTCCAACTACTGACACAAGCTTTAAGTAGTATAACAATGTCAATGGCCTCTGCACTGAAGTAAGAAGGTTAGTGTGAGGTTTAATTTAATTTGACCCAATGTAGTTGATGTTAAGCTATGTAAACTGGTTGGACAGAAGCGTAAACGGAGCTAGTTATGCCTTTTCCATCAAGGCCAAAGTACGATTGTCGAGAACGTAGCTTCACGAAAAAATATAACTTTAGTTTTAACTCCTCTAACTGCTACCTTGGTAGATCGTTGGCTTGTCTGGTCTTCTTAACAAGGACTACGCCGACAGCAGGCTAATCTACAAGGCCGGAGCAACCGCAGCCAAAAAGTAGGTTGACGAATTTGCGAATTGCACTCCTCAGTTCCGCAGAATCTCGATTTTCACCCTAAACTAAATTTCTCGTCTGATATTCGTTAATTAAATTATGCGGATACAAAAACCCCGCACTTGTAGATCATTTAAACAACAATATTAATTTGGAAAAGACTGGCTGGATTAAATTAGCTAAATACCATAGTCTAATGTCCAGATTATCGAATTTTTGAAAAAGGCGGTGCAATCTTGCATGACCAATAAAAATTTGTCCCTTTGATTTCTAGAATGATCGAGCTGAATGTGAGAAGGCCATTGGTGGTGGTGGGTGAGTTTAACTCCAAACTGCCGCATCAGAAATGGGCGACCTCGATTTGGCCAAAACTCACGGCGCTTCTGGGCATCTTGAGTGAGTTGTACGTGGTAAGTTCTGCACATCTGTTAATTCTGATTATACTACTAACTAGTAGTATTGACTGCTAATCAAAAATCCGTTAATCAAGGGACTGATTGAAAAGTATTTTGCAGTAGATTTCCATCAGTTCAGTTTGTGGGTGAGTTCTGAAGTTTCCGCGGCTTTCTGATTGGTCAAGTGCTTCCAATCAAACCGGGCAGCCAGGAAATCAATAGACTCAGTTGCTGAAGATGGTTGGATAAAGATTTCTGACAGAACGTACACCTTAACACAAATCGTAAATTTCTATTGGTTAGCCCATGGCGGATTTTTGAAATGTTGTCATCACCGACCCAATAAATAAAACCTAGGACCACGAAATCCGGTGTTTAGCTACGATCTTTGCCATTCTCCTCGCGTCCATTTTTAATGTAGATTTTGATGAAAACGCAACCAATTTCAATTCCTACAAGACGTTTGGAAGAAGCCGAAGAGCGTCAGTGTTCTACATGTCAAAATGCTTGTGATTTCGCGTAATTTTTTAGCCCCTGCAAGTTCGTGAAAGTCGGCCGCACATGTACCCAAGATACGACGATTTCGGAGTCTACTTCCAGAAAGATACTGCAAACGCAACGATGGAGGAAATTTTAAATTACACCAAAGCCATGGAGGAGGGTTTGTACGTGACGCGGGACATCTGCGCTACGGATGAGGAGCAGATGGCGCCCCCAGCTGTTGAAAAGTACATCTTGGAGCACTTTAAGCCGAACGACAACATCCAGATCGACTCGCAGCCCATCAACCAGACAAAGTACCCCACAATGCATGCCGTTAATCGCGTGAACAAGGGTCAGTGAGTTATTCACGCTTTTTAGATGGGATTGCCCATTTCTCTCTGATTCCAAACACTAATTATATGTGCTGTTAAGGAAAGTAGGTAGTATATTAGCATTGAATAACGACTGTAATGGTTCTTCACTCATTTCACACGTTCAACAATTGATTGTTTTAATGACTGGTTTTGAACCAATAGGCGTTGAGAAGTACCAAGGGCGCGTGATTAAACTGACCTATCTCCCACCTGGCGGGGCAAAGCCCGAAACAGACGAGACCCTCTTTGTCATCGGCAAAGGCATCACCTTTGACAGCGGTGGCCTCAGCGTGAAGACGTCGGGCAACATGAAGTTCATGCGGAACGACAAGTGCGGTGCCGCCGCGGTGGCCGGATTCATCAAGGTCCTGGAGAAACTCCAGCCCGCCGGTCTGACGGTGTACGGCCGAATGGCGTACGTGCGCAACGGCATTGGTTCTGAGGCCTACGCGGTGGACGAGATCATTCCCAGTGGCGCTGGCGTCCGAAGTCTCATTGGAAACACCGACGCGGAGGGACGCAATGTCATGGTGGATCTGCTTGCTGAGGCCTTGCCTGAGGTGAGACTGTTTCGGGCCCTAATTGGCTGGCGGACTTAGCGTCAAGATACTAAGTTGTCTAATAATCTCGTTAGCGCACTCTAAGAATCCGTAACAAGCGGTAGCACCCCTGAACAAGCTCTAGCTACGTGTCTTTCCACCAGATGTCGATTGGGGTTAGTCCATGTTCCCTGAGTCATTGTGATAATGAACTACTTAATGAAAATCATGCGGTAAAAATTCTGGCCGTTTCCAACTTTCGTTGAAGTAGTGTAGCGACCTGTACGTAACCAAAATCAATAAGCCTGAACCCCGGGACACCGTGTGATCTTGACCACTGGTAGGCTCCAAAAATAAGCCAGCATAAATGGTCTCAGGTCTCTGTTACGTTAGTTAGACCTCAGTTACTTTAATTTTCTGTTGCTTGCGTTTAGGCTGTTAAAATGAATATCAAAAATCCACATTTCATGTCGCTGGCAACACTGACAGGAGCCCAAGTGTCAGCCTTCGGCACGATCCCCGTGAGTTTAAACAAATTTGTCTTAATTCGTGAACGGCGCCGATTCAAACACTGGTCCAGAATCTACACTAGATAATTTGCGGTTGGATGGTTGGTCGTGTGTGTTATTGGTAGTACAGCAGTATCGTCTAATAGTGATTCGTCGACGGTTCACTACAAAATCGACGAACCAAAACGCCTGCATCTACCACCTGGGAACAAAATTACGACAAGCAGAATCGTCTATTCATTAGCTGAACAGGGAAACAGTTTGCACTTCATTTGGACAAGTCAGTCAATCAAATTTATGTGAGATGGACTCCTGGCCAATGGGAACAAAGTTCGTTGGCCATTTGAGCATCGATTACCATTCAGCATCGATTTGAGAGTTTCTAGCATATTTTCTTATTTTTATTGATTTTAGCCCCTTTGTGAGTCTAATCGGCAGCAGGAGGGAACGAGAGTTATATTTTCATAATATATTTTTTTAAATTTAAATGGCTGACGAATTGTTGGTCAGTCAGATTCAAGTACTGGACACTTTTGGGAAATACCCATCCGCAAGGGTCAATGTCAGTTGTTAATGACCTTGGGGTTGAGGCCTCACAGTTCGGCAGATACAATTTAAGTTTGCAGAAAAATCCAACGACATACTAACAAATTTCTAGTGAGACTGGGACAAGTGGTCTGTCGGTCCGCATTAGTTATCCGGAGTGGGTGGTTTCACGTAAGAATTCGCCAAGGTACCCACACGTCTCCAAATTATGAAATGTATATGTAAATGGACAAAGGGAAGGCTACAAATATCGATTTCCGATTAAATTGGTGCCTACCTGGACACGGACTTGCAACCTGGGAAATCACAAGGTCTCTTAGCAATGAAGATCGGCAGCTGCCATTAACTTGATTTTAATCGCATTACTCAGCTTCCAACACTCTAAATAACGCAGTTTTATCATTGATTCTCTAGGCAGTCGTCGACAATGGACCAGCGAGAGTTAAGAAGTACGCGAAAGACCTCTGCGACTGGGGTATGATGGTCGGTGATCCTGGGCAGGTGAGTTCAGAACGCTACCTACTCACACCTCACGAGAAGTTGGTTTCATTTCGTTAAAAACGCAACCACTGCAGTGACATCGATTAAGTGATTCACCAAAGCAGTGGATCAATTTTAAACCGATGGAATAGATCGATTTATTGACTTGTTGTAGATCTCAAGCCTTCGCAGGGAGGACTTTGAAAACGTCTACCCGGTGACGCAGTACGAGGATTTGCAACAACGCAACACCCATCCTGGAACCATCTTCTACCGCGGCCACCAGTACCCCATGGCGTGGATGATCATGGCCAGCAAACTCAACGAGGTAAGCCTCCAGCTTGATAAAAGCCCACCAATCAGAACGCCGCTGCTGGCACGACGCGCAATCTCATTGGACAGTGATTGACGACCCAATCAGAAGCCCTAACACAGCCTTCTCTCCTCTTTTAGCACGGCCTGGACTCAGAAGGTCTCCAGATCCCCTACACCCACGTGGACATTGCAGGAGCCGTGGGAGTCAGCAAACCAGACGAAAGAGCAACTGGAACCCCCACGTCGATGCTTGTCAGCACCTTCGTTCTCCAGAAATTACACAAAGAGGAAGCCAAGCCCTAGAGCGGGACACACTTCCCCCCTCCCTTTTTTACATCGTGTTTTGACTCTTGTCTAAAACGAAAAGGAATACATAGCTTCTAGAGTGCGCCCAGTTACCGCGTTTTCCACCCAAATCAATAAAACAAGTACAAGTTGTTGTCTGTTTCTGCTACACCAAAGATAACAAGACTAGAGGGCAACAAAACAAGGCTAGTTTGTATTTGTGCAAAAATAGAGGTGGGGGGAGGAGGCGCCAAGAGGGGTCGACGAAAGCGCAGGTCACTTCTTGGTCGACACACCGGCCGCCGTCATCGCTGCCTTCTTCAACCGGATCTAAAATCGGACGTGAAGGACACACAAAAAGATAAACAGAAAAGCACATCGCGGTAAGGGCTGGTACCTGTTCGGCCAGATCCTTGAATCGCAGCATGCACTCGCGTCGCGTGCGAGTGCCAACCTCGTCGGCGATGCGCTGCCAACGCTCCGACGCGGGCTCGTCCGGTCTTGCAGGATGCGCGCGTAGGGCTTTCTCCAGGGCGCGCTGTTCGGCCACCGTCCACGGACGGAACGCGTCGGCTAGGGATAAGACAACACCGGGTGTACACACACAAAAAACCACACCGCATCGGGCTGGAGTTCGTGCCAAGACGGCACGGTGCAATTAACATGGGGAGGGGTGGGGTGTTATCAATAAGAGGGGCGGCTAGCAACCACGCCTAGGGTGGAGACCGCTTTGGCACGATACAACACGCCACTCAAAGCGAAAGGGGGGACGCTGAGTTGGTGCGGGGGCCACAAAGTGGCATTGAAAGTGGGGCGTTGGTACAAGAGCCAGCGACGCTCAAATCATGCACGGTCTACACCAAATTGAATGTATGTTTTTGACGTGAAAGTACGTTGAGCGTTAAGGGTTCAAGAGGCTTCACAGAAATCAGATTCCAGTTTGTCTTGACACGATCCTCAAATTCATAAAACATAGCAACCACATGGCTTCGTTATTTTAGCTCTGGAAACGGCACAACACATCCACATTGCCTCACTGGAAGGACTTTAAGGCCTGCTAGACTCGTGTGTTATTGGTTACCTTCAATTTGATCCGTGATGGTCACGGATTTTGTGGCGTCCACCTGTTTCGTGGAGCTGGTGAAGCTGTCGAAGGCCTTCCTGTTGGTCTCCTCCTTCAACGTGCCGTCTGCAAATCACGAAAAATCACAAAATAGCACGCCTACTCACTTGTAGTAAGTAGCGAAGAAATAAAAAACGGCTTACAGTCATCGCGAACACTCCTGGCCTGCTTCAGCGCCTCCTTACCAGTCACCGAGACGCCTTCCAAGTGTTGATTTACGTAAGCTGCAATGACTTCCCACCTAGGCGACGGACAGAACACGGTTACCGCGTGATTATCTCGCAAAATGGTCGTCTGGAAGTGACTCACCGTTTCTGAGTGCCAGCGGGAAAGAGGTTGACGGCCTTGATCAGAAGTTGGGTCATTTCAAGAGTCCACTTGGAGGAGGAGGAGGACGACGACGAGGCGTCGTTGGCGTTGACAGCTGCTTTGGACTCGGCCCGTAGACCCGGCGGCTCGGCCACCTTGCGCGCTCGTGCGATCTCACAGATGAAGCAAACATAAAGCACTTTAATTTCTCTGCAAATTTTCAACAACTTCAAACCGGGTGTGGCAACCAGACTCCACCTGGTGGCCACGTGAGGCGTGCTCAACAAAGTTCGTCGTAGGTTGTTGCCAAGCCCCCTCTCTTGTTTAACTCTTCACCGAAGGATCGACTCTTCCTCGGAAATTTACCTGTTTTGACCAACCGGTGACCACCACCACCACGATTTCCACTGCGTCATCACCGTTTATAACAAAAAAGATGGCTTTTTTCCAGAAACTGCAAATTGAAGGCCACCAACGCTATAGCATGCGCTCTGCTAGCACTTTGGGAGACCGGATAAACGACAGATGTGGGCCTGGAAATCTTGCTGTGAATCGTATTTGTACAAACTCGCTAACGCGGCCATTCCAACCTCCGGCATATTGTCAGTCACGCGGATCGTCAACTCCTTCATCTTGGATCATCCTCACACCTAGGTCTCGAGGTTAGCGCATCTATGAGTTACGCATTTGAGGTATAAATACAGACGACACACAACGACACCAACTTGGTTGAGCTCGGAAGTTAACAGTCAATAAATTAGCGCGGTTGCGCGATGGTCGGTTTCAAATCCTAGCTAACGTAGCTCTTGACAACTCCTGGAAGGTTGGTAGACTAAGACCTACACCGACCATGATTCGGCAATTCTACAGTGACGTAGGAGACTGAGACCGTTTAGCGCACACATCAACACCGTAAGATGTCGGTGTAGTGAGACGGGGAAACGAACACGGTTCTTCACGACAACATCGCCAAACTCTGGCAAAAAACACGCACCTCGTCTTTCCAGATGACGAAGGACTCGGCGGGGTCTTTGGCGGTGTCGAGTTTGGCGTTGAACTCGGCTAATCTAGGAGTACAGAAAAAAACGGCGCGTTAATTGGGAGCAATCAGACAACTCGCCGCTCGCTGATTGGCTGGAACTCACTCCAGCGTCGAGAGCACCTGGCAGAGCAATTCCATGTCCTGAAGGGTCTGAATCTTGACGAGGTCGGGAGATAGGCTGGAGGACGAGGAGGAGGAAGCGTCGGCAACCGTCGAAGCAATGAAGTGGTCGTATCGATTGACGCAGAGGTTTCGCAGCTTCTTTTTCTCCTGTTTTGCGGCCGCTTTGGCTTGTTCGCGCGCCTTTTTCTGCGCCTCGGCCTCCTGGCGTTGACGCTCAGCGCTCGCCGCGCGTGCCGCCTCCACTGCAGCTGCTTCAGCTCGCGCTCGCTATGGGTTGACAAACTCGGGTCAATAATGCTACTTAAAACAACTAAGTAACTATGTTATTACAAAAAAACTCACGGCTTCTTCCTCCTGACGGCGTTTAGCGATGGCCTCAAGGCGCGCCTGTTTGCGCATCTCTTTGGCCTCCTGCGCGGCCTTTTCGGCGGCGATCAGGCGAGGATCGTGCTCCCGCGCCAAATCCACCAGCTGGTGCATGCGCCGGTGCTCTTCGTGCCTGCGTCTCTGGCGTTCGGCTCGATTCTGACGCCCAATGTAACGACGCGATTCCCGACTGTTGCGCGAAAAATTCAACAAAGAATAAAGCTTCGCGTGCATTCACCTACCCACCCAAATTCAACTGGAAAAAAGCACACACACACTCACTCTTCTCCCTTCTCCTTATCTTCCTCGTCCAAGAAGGAAAAGTCCTTTGTCGTTTCGTAATTGTCCCTACAAACAAACGAAAACAAAGAAGATGGCTTTGAGAACAGGGGGAGTGTGTGAGGTTGGTTAACGAAGCACTCTTCACCTCATACCAAAAGTCATAAAAGTGATGAACACGCTCGAGAGGAGTCAACTGATTCCCAAGGAAAGGCGTTGGCTGATGCTTCGACCACCTGCAAAATCGATACAAAACGGGGTGGGGGGTTGAGGAGAGGAGGGCGGAAGTTGGGGGAAGCACGGCGCCTGTGACGCATTTACCTCGCTTTTTCCATGAAGAAGGGATTAAGACAACCAAAGAAGTCCTGTTTGATCTGTTCGGCAGTGGGGTAGACCTCGGGAATGTGGGGATCAACACTGTCGTAGGCGTGGCGTTTTGATGGATTTCCGAGGATTTCAAATGCTTGAGAGGAATTACAGGTTAATATTAGAATGAATTTGGAGGCATGAAAAGGGGGTTTTTTGGTTATGTCAGACGAACAGAAAGCACTCGGTTGTAGATGGTGCGTATTTCTCAAGCCCATTACTTGACAACTGAGAGTGGCATCTTTAACCGCGATGTTGGTCCTACACTTCTCATTTTCCTACATCTGCAGTGACCAATTCTAGACAACTTGGTGATACACTCAGCACTTTTTTGTAGACAACAACACAGCTAGATTGAACAATCTACTAAACGGTGATGCCTCCATCGTCTCTAGTCAATTTAACCTTCTCGAGCATTGATGATCCAGGAAAGACGTAAAAACGTGCTGCAAGTAGGATCACTCACCTTGGGTGATGCAAGCAAAGTAGTCATGGGAAATATCCTTGATATTTTCACCTCGGGCTTTGCGCTTGTCTGGATGGTGCTTTAGCACGAGCTGGCGGTCTAGAATGAAGCAAAAAAAGTTGGGATTAGCATCACGACAACCTTCAAGTTGATATTACGTCACAGCTTAATGCGTGAAGAAGCACTAGTGCAAACGGGAAAATGCAAAGATGAAAGCGATAAATCTTGAAAGAGACAACACAGATGTGATTACTAAGCAAATAACAACAATGGGTAATTTGCACAGACTTTGTAATGACACGAGATGAGAATGCAAGACAGTGGTAACACATGAAATTGATATGCATTTGCAAAAATAGCCAACTTGCTGATGGCCAAAACCGAGACGCATATCGAAGTGCCGACACGAAAATTACGCAAAGCAGTAAAAGGGTTAAAGCATACCATTAACAGACCATCCTAGCGTTAAAATAGTACAACCTTAGTCTGAGTTAATTTAACCATATAAACTAACCGGGCTACACAGTGACTGAAAAACAAGCAATGCAATACTCCCGGGGTCATTTAAGGAAATTTACGACTATGAAAACTAACAGCGTTTGCGGACATCCTCATCCGAAGCTCTGTATCTAAGTTTCTTTAAATTAAGTACAGCATAGTGGTCGTTTGTCTTCCAGTCTTTTGGATCTAATGACCTCAGGTAGGCCGAGTTGTCTTCATCAGCCTCCTCTTCCTCTGTAACCACGGTTTCGTAGCCTGCTAATTCGCGGAAGATCGAAACATGGGGATGGGGATCGTACACCACAAGCGCCTTCACCGCGCGCCGACTCATTAGGGCACCAAACAAACTCTCGCGGTTGCAATTGGCCGGTATCGCTGTTAAAGGATGAAAATGGGTACTTTAGTCCGCCAATCAACGCAAGCGACCTTGCCCAATGCATTCAATTCCTCTTTAATTTTTTCACTTTATTACAAATCAAATAAAAAGATACTTTTTAGTTCAAACTACCATTTAAAACCATAAAATTTTAAGACGCGTTATTTGTGTATACATTCATTTATCCAACCTTGCAATCCCCGTTCTCTAATTATTAACTTCAAGACATGTAGCTATAGGACTTTATGTCGCAAACTTTTATGCTTATCCAACAAAGTCGCAATGACGTTTTTGAAACTGGCAACAAAGATATTCATCTATGAAAAAGTGCATACTAAATGGTTGCACGAAATGAAATTGTCGAACTAATCCGTTTTAAAGAACCACGTGATGAATTTTCTAAGCAATTATCAGCAGTAGATTACGTGCTCAGCATTAATAGATAATAACATAAGTTGTCTAAAGATATAATATCAACTTAAGTGACCTAAAAATTTTATCAATGTGATGCTGAAGCGGTCCTGGCATATTATGTCACACAAAATTTCCCAACATAGTGTACGTGCCTTAGAGGTCCTTGGCTGGCAGAATTAACAGTAATTATTTTAAGCAAATTTAGTATTATTTTCATAGGCAATAGTTTACAACAAATTATACCACTGATTAATTTTGCGCCGTTATTTATTTAATTGAATGTAACCGATTAGTATACATGCACCTTATATAAAAACCAGAAATAATTTGTATGCCTCTTTAACCTTTATTCCTCGTAGATACGTTAAATACATTTGAAGACAGCTTCCCGATAAAAATCTCCGAGAGATATCAACAAATTTTGCGTTTGTTTAAAATTAGTTTCTAATAGTATCAATGCAAAGTAAATTTTGGTAAAATTTAGATTTTGTTTCACAACTTTCATGGTAATTCTACAAGTTACTGCGAGCAAATTTGTTTAGTATCATTTTTATGTGTACGTACAGGGCCTTTGATTTAACACGTTGTGTTTTCTTAAAACTGCGACCTTGTTTGTTGCCTGTCGTGGCATAAATCGTAGTATTTCACATGAAGATTTCGCTAATATTGATATTATGGGTGAAACGATGTCACAGAGTGAAACTGAAACTGACTTCTTTACAACCTGAACAAACTACCACGTGTTCCTGTTTATTTATAAATAATTTACTTTAGCATATTATTTAAAAAAACTGTTGATGGTTACTTGACTGAAATTATTGAAATATGATTTGTGACTTTTAATGATCTACTTTTTAGGTCTACTAATAGTTTGCTACTATTCGTTCAATTTCAAAATTTTTCACCGAAAGAAAAATTGCATTGATATTTAGAAAAATTTGGAAAATTGTATATGGGTTATAAAAAGTTGTTTCATTTATGTATTAGAAAAGTAGAATTGACTACGGGATATTTTAGATGCCAGCCTATTCTAAATAACCTAAATTCTCTTCGATATGAAGTAACTCCATTGTGCTTCCCTCAATTTGTTAATTGATACAAAAAGAATCTGCATCTGACAAATCCGACTTACTTCGTTGCATTATGAGTAATGATGTTTCATTGACGAAATGCATTATGTTTATATAATTTCCAACACATTTAATATTCACCTAAATCTCAGTATTTTGATTCAAACCGTCTGCTATTCCAAACTTGCACTATACTAAAATTTCTGAGGACCAAATTGTTGGAAATCTAATGGCAGTGCATCAGTTAAATCTACCTCGTTTGATTGTTCTTTTTTTACACAGCAGACATCACTGGATTCGGTGAGGAAGTTGGCCATCTAACTTCCTATTATTATGATTATTGATGTTTTGTCGAGGAAATCAATTCCTTTTGAAAAAACTCCCAAAAAGCACATTTGCTATCAGCTGAAAAAAAATTGATTCACGTAATTCTCATGTAGGACTAAATTTGCTTATCACAACTGTCAAATATTATACGACGAGCACTGATTTGATATCCGCTCTGAACGTACACTTGTCGTAGACAAGAAACAAAGGATTGTGATTAAAAATTAAATTCAGTCGCCTACTCTTTATTGACAATGCACTTAAGTAATCTAAAAAATGGAAATATGGTCAAGAGGTTTGGTTCATCTGGGTGTCCATTTGATGACCAACTGATTACTCCTTTGTACGAGACCAGAGGAAACGAAGCGAAAACATGCGCAGTGGTGCTGCCGTGGCTAGCTCATTAATGCCACCGCCACTGCCCGCGATATCGCAGTGCGTGTATGGAATCGGTATTCCCGAATTTCGACCGTGCTAAAAAGTAGAAATGTTAAAATCAATTTCTTATTTGCCACAACATGAGGTCGGGGAAATGTGTGGTTAGTTTTTGTAAATATTTCTAATTACTATTATTTTGTGTGTAATAGTAAAATCTACCTTTGCTAAGTTTGGAGCTAAAGTGGGCACTAAACCCATATTTGTAATCTGCTAAATGAAGGAACGGATTTAGGTTAATTGGCACACACCTTATCGATTTGGCTTGCCATTGAAAGGAAGCCCATGGCGAAGCTGTGGCCACGTTTGCTGGTCCCACCGTAGGGGTTGTACTGGTGGATGTCGATGAACTCCGAGTTCCCCATGTTGGGTGTGAAGTCCTCGTAGCGGATTCGTGACACCTCTGCGGGATCGCCAATGCGATCTCCACACGCCATCATTTTCTGCGCCATCTTGACGTCCTCAGCAGGTCCATTATCCATGACGACCTTCAGGTCGGAAACAAAATGTTCAAAGTTACATCACCAAGAACGCGCCAAATAGCTCTTAGATAAAACCTACTTACAGTATAGGGTCCGAATGATCTACTCGCGGCACCAGTGAGGGTGGCAATCGTGAAGATGTGTGGATTAGTCTCTTTTTTCGCCTAAAACAGTCAGGAAAATAACCACATTTAAGGGATCGAATAAGCTCCTTCTGCGCACGTGGGCCACCTTACTTGTTCCTTCGCGTAATACAGTACGTCGCTCATGATGTTTCTTCCCTCGGCATCCGTGTCACCGATCCTGACGCGCAGACCGTTGACAAGAGTGATGATTTCGTCTGGAAGGTAGGCGTATTTTCCAATGCTGTTGCGGATGTAGGGCATGTAGCCAATGACCTTGACACCCTCCGGTTTAAGGAGAGAGAGGGTGTGGAAGAAGCCAGCAACGAACGCGGCGCCCAGCTTGTCATTGTGCATTCCATACATGCCACCCTCGGTTTTGAGATCGGCACCACCGGTGTCCAGGGCAACTCCCTTTCCGACAAGAATAATTGTCTCGGTTATCGGTGTGTTCGATTTCGGAGTGTACACAGCCGTGACCACTTTGCCGTGGTGGTTGGGGTTCGCTTGACAAACAAAGACAAACAGATATCGATCCGAATTTCAATAAACCAATAATCAATATGGATTTAAGGGACGCCACTCACGGATAGTCGCACGGTTCACCGCGTAGGCCATCGGGTACTTGTCTTTCATCTGAATGACGTCTTCGACGGTCAATGAGATTCCAGCTGCCTCCCAGTCTGGTCGACGCGCCTCAATGTATTCGACAATTTTCGGTGGCGCGGTGCGCTCCGGATCAGAGTCGCCAATGTCTCGTAGAACCCCCATCCCCTCGCCAACAGCCTCAACGAACTTCAACAGCTTCGGCGAGAAGTCGTAGAGGCCGAGTTTGTCAACTTTCGCCTCTGGGCCGACCATTTCACGGACTTGAAGTGGCTAAAACGGTGGACGAAGTATGTGTGTGTACTAAGCCAGACCCTTCCATCGACTGATTCAGGGGAATCGGCGTACCTTGAAGAGGTAGTGCAGTCCTCCAAGAGCAGCCGACATCTTCGGGTAGTCTCCGAAGGCCCAGTCGAAGGAGTGGTGAGCCGTCATCAGGGGACCGATTACCAGGAGAACACGCTGAAATCCGAGGTTGTGTACTCTAAAGGCAGAAATGTGATCTCATGATGTCAGAATTTCCACTAACAGGGCTCTACTATCCTCAACTTTAGCAAGCACTTCTCAGTAAAATCACCCGCTAGAGGTCAGATCTAGGTCAAAGGTCAAGGATGTTGTACTATAGATGCCTTTGTGAATATGCCGACATTAAAACAAGCATGCGAAGTTGCTTTCAAATTTCACATGGCACCAATACACACTAAACTGTGCAGACATGTGGCGCCAAATTAAATGCTGAATCCAACTGGATGTGCAACACGAAAACAAGTCTTTGTGTATGTAACGAGACAACGTCATAGTGATTTATTTAAATTTGGGGAGTTGGCCGAATATTTAAGAGGAGTTTGTCGCTGTTTGTAATCTGTCTGCGTGGTTTCCATGGTTTGCAATGTTTTGCGAATACAGAGGAATCTAGTACATGTTTTCGTCCACTTTTAAAAAAAGATTTTCTTTCAAGATTCCTGCTATTTACCTCGATTCGAAGAAAAGACAATCAAAACCGCCATATTACGGGATTCGGACTGCACTAAATGAGTTCTGATCATTTTTAGCAGCTATTTATTCAAAATGGCAGCTTTTAAATCAATTGATTCATTAAAACAACCAAAACTTTGGAAGTCACGTATGTTGCATAGAAGTGTACAACCATGCCAAAATCAGATTTGGACTCACCTGCGCATCGCATTTTCACCGGTTTGTCTGAGTTTTCGGCTGCTAGCGATGTCGCTAGAGAGGTCACCTGTGCTCGCCCAGATCTACAAGAGGCATCCACTAAACCGACGGCATTTATCTTACCAGTTTTCGGCTTGGGTGAACAGAGTAGGGAATGACTGACATGGCACTTCCGGCTCCAGGGTTGATCTACAAGACAAAGAAGCGCGTCGCTCAGCAGACGCTGACGTAGACGGCGTGGAAGCATTCCACGACTGCGGATCTACCTTAACATACGCAGAAATCGCGTCGGCAATTGAGCTCAGGCTGGCGGGCAGATTTTCGTAGGAGTCGCCGATAAACACCACCACATCGTATTGATCGCTCATCAAGTCCGATTCAGCAACGATCTCCCTCGGCGACTTGTTGAGCTCATTGGATTCCGTGTAGGCCTGAGAGGCAACTACGAAGGCAACGAGCAGTGCTAGTGTGAGTGCTCTCATCTTCAACAACCAAGCGAGCAACACCTTGTAGGTAGGGTGGGGGTTTAATAATATATACCAGGCACATTCTTCGCCGTATGCCAATCACACAAGTGGTCACCAGCACACACACTCTCACACGCGCACATACACACACAACCAGGCAATACCCTGTGTGGGGAGTATTTGTTTTAAAACCAAATAGTCGCAGAACTCAAATGTTTAAAAGTGTCTTGGAAATTAAGCCGGTTAAAATCTTTAAAAATCTGACAGTTTTTGTCTGTCCCATGCCATTGAATGGTGAGGGGCTAAATAATCTCCACAAAACTAAAAAACTCCATTTTTCACACAAAACAAAAAAGGCTGGATCCTGTGTAGGACTACATTCTTGTTACATTTGTGGTTAATTTTCTGGACAAGCTGTCTACCGTTTTGTACCCAAGCTGACAGGTTTACAAAAGAGTCTAATTGGCTTCAAATATTGTGACAACTCTCATTTCATCATCGCATTCACACGTGACAGACGAGGCCTTGCCAAGACTAGCTCAGGAAAGTTTGCGAGAGCAGTCATTTTAAGCTAATCGCGAGATTTTTAAACAAAGCCAGGCGATCTACTTTCCCAAAAATTGATATGATTAACTGAAGCGTTGCCAATGATGCCGTGAAGATCCGATCATCAGTTGTCTCATTGGTGAATTGCCATAATTCCTATTGGACCGGACGTTTTGCGAGAACGGATGGGATTGGTCAACTTCGGGGTCAGGTAAAGGTTACCTCAGGCACATAAAGCTGCTGCTTCGAGCAACCCCCGAACTAGTAATTTCAAATAGTCGGAAGGCGATAGACCTCTCTATCGATCTGAGTGATCGTTGAGCCTCCCAATTGGCTACGCAGACGCAATGTAGCCACTCGTTAGCCATTTAATTTCCTCTTTTTGGTGTGGTTTGAAAGAATGATTTTTTCACAGTTCATCCAAACCCACTTGAACTTTCACAGGTTGTTGACGCTTAGTATGTATCGTCACAACTTTCCAAAAAACACCCTCGAACACATGCTGGACTCAGAAAGTACCAATTTCAGGTTGCAGATCGAAAACATCGACCGATTATTATAGGCAAATTGATTTTATTCCGAACATTGGACATGTTTGGCGTTTGATTGGATAGTGAAATTTGTGGTTGGCATAACATTCAACCTCTTTGCAATCTCATTGGTCGACACCTCAAAATTGACACACCTTTCCGTGACATTTAGCTGGTTCCGGAAAGGCAAAACCAGCCAGTAAAAATATGTTGAAATCCCTAGATAACTTTAACCAAATTGGCACAAATTAACAAAGATTGTGTCTTTTCTTGTACTTCGCCAGAACCTCCCTTCAGCACCTTTGCATTTTCCATTAAGCTCACGATTGGTTTGTTGGGCCTCTTAAAAAAGCCGCCATTTAAATAACATCTCTCACGTGACACATTTTACTGTCTTTGACTGCGTCGCTCCGTTAACTATAACCAATTCTTGGCGCAGTTAACGATTAGAAAGGTTCCAAGATTTTCGGTTGTGAGCATTAGTAAAAGGCATTAACCGATGGCGTTAAACATCAACTCCACAGAATTCATCATGCACCAGGTAAATCAATACTTGGCACAAGGGAGACACTTTCAAAGACTCCACACCCTTGTAAGGCGTGGTTGGATGAGGACTTGGTGCTCAGCGCTCAAAGTCAAAGGGGCACCGCGTCTAGTGAAACTCCTGAGCCTCACCACACCTATGTGGCGACAATTCACCACCACCAAACACGCGTCATTTTGTGCGCGGTTTTTAAATACAAATAAGCTAGCCAATCACTTGGGCGAGTTTCACCAGAGGGTAGAATTACACTGCTTAATGCTACTATCTTGTTTGTGATACCACATCGATCACTTTATCGCTTGGTTACTAATATGACCAAGAGGGATCGCAGTGTTCCAAATCTTCAACTGACGGAATAATGATTCCCTCCCAAACTCGTCTTGTCAAAACTTGAACTCGGAACCAGTCTCTGTGGTCGGTTGCTATAAGGATCAAAGTGTATTTCATGGTTGTGTAATTACTCATTGTGAAAATTTGGTGAAAAAAACTGCTCACTGTG
>UXSR01005271.1:0-16753 GCA_900604375.1 Mesocestoides corti | reverse complement strand
GTGGTGTGCGAATTTGGGACCACTGTGGTTGCGGCATTTCTGGCACCTCGTGGTCGATTGAAGTTGACGCCTGTTTTGTTCATCGATGAGGGCTTAAAAAACGGACAATGACAGGACGAATCGTTTTACGTCGAATGGGTTGAGAGCTGTTTGCTTGGGGGTCAGTAGCTGCAAGTACACAGACCATGTTAATCAGATTTAGTTGACGTCGATGCTTATAACTGCAAGTTTCTTTAGTGGACGAGATTGTGCCGGGATTGCTTGGCACGAAAATACCTTATTTTACGGAAGTTTCCAGTAATGGCGGACTTTACATTGATTCCGATCGGCATTTTTTGGATCGTGGACACTGAGAATTGCAACAGAGGTGATTCCTAGAATCTTAATGGATCCCGCTTTTTACTGATTAAGAAAATTGCTCCTTTGGTAACGAATTATTTAAAATGTCAACATTAATAACTGTTTTACTAAAATTGAATTTATTTCATTCACTGTTCGCTAACTAAATTTGACCACATGAAAGTGAAAAGGCGTGCAAATAAAAAGAAAAGTGAATAACTGAGTGGAGAAACTTTTGCAATTATACTGTAGATTCGTAAACGCAAGCATAACATTTGAAAATTGGACTGACGATAGCGATGATTACAAAGTTTATTCTGGTCATCTATCACCAGCACGAACAGATGTTTTTACGGAAAAAATAGATGGTGTTGGTAATTTACAAGCTTGGTTGGTCAACAATGACTGTCGTGCAGTAAGTGCCACTAAATATGTTTTATAAATTCAATGCGACGGATCACAAGATAAGGTTTGGAAATAAAACTTCCTCAAAGAAACATGCATTGTGCATAATTTGGTTGACGTCGATGCTTATCATTGCAAGTTTTCTTAGTTGACGAGACTGTGGAGAAAACCGTAAATAATGGAAGTCTACAACAAAGGAGGTTTTTCGCGGACCCAAAAACCATGATTGAATGCTTTGCTTTGATTACTGTCTGGCATTGCTTATCTTGATTATTTAAGATAAAAAATATACCTCATATATGAGAATGCTTTGTGTTGTCCCAAAGTGTTTAGCTCTCCTAATCATTTATATAATTTATCATTCGCTCAAAGAAATGGAATCTGAATTCTTTAAAATATTAATTTAAATTTCGTTTTATTTTAGGGCTTTTTATCAAGGCAATGATAAAATTCCCACTAAGAAATAAAAAAACCACTCAAATGAAGGTTCTCTCAAAGTTATCTAGTTTTTCACGATTTCGCAGCTCACGATATGCAGCAAAATGTAAGGACTTAACCTTATAAATTAATTAGCACATTCATCTTCTTTGACGGTTTTAACAATATTTCTCATAGTAACACTCGAAATCAAAGTGTAAATTTTAATTCAACTAATGTTTTTTCTTATCTTCATAGTCCCTCACCAACGTTTGCCAAAAAATTAAGTGTACATAGTGGCTCAGCAGAAAATAGCATTTATTACTCTGGACAAATGTGCATTTAGTATTATATTTCATTATCAACTGTGCAAATGTGCATTTAGTATTATATTTCATAATCAACTTCCTCAAAAAAATTAACTACCAATACGCTCCAAATTTACAAAATATGCAATATGTAAATCATGATGTATGCTGCAAACTAAAACTCAAACCAAATCGCTCAAAACAATCCCTGAGACGTTTAGTCAGCCAATCAGAGGAAGCCTGACGACCGCTGTGTTCTTTCGGATCGGGATTTCGTGTGTGCGTTGTTGAGATGCTCCTTGTGTGTTCTAGAGTCTCCACTGTCGCAATTCCGAAAATTTTGCGACAGCACTTTGCTATTGCGACAATCAAGAAGCATGTTCCTCTTATTAAGTTCCGATCACGGCTAAATAGCACCGCCGGTGAGTCATACTTAAACATTTCCTTTTATTTTTGAGTATTTTTTTGTTGTGCTTATTTTTAATGCTAGTTTATTGCATGCTGTTGACAGTCCTAACACAACAGCATCTAATAGATGGGCATAAACGCGTTTGCATTCGACGCCTTGTGCATGCCGACTGTCGTAACTCCGATTCTAGTTAACGCTTCATTCGCCCCATTGAGACAGTTAATTCTTAAAACAATTTTCGTTTCTAGATTCAGAGAATGCTCCGTCGGAAGAACCCCTTCCTGAGTTATCCTTTCACCCTAGTTTCTTTAGAAAACCTTTGTCAGAAGAAGAAATAGCAAATTTCCAGGTTTGTCGTATTCAATTTCACATTTTGTTCAGTTTGGAGGTTTGGATCCTTAGGAATTGACAATCAACAACCAACAGCCCTATCATTTGACCGGTTTTGACTACTTTATGCTATGTGATAAAGTTCAATGTTTTACAAGTAGTTTTTCAAATACTTGCTACAGCTGAAAAGATCACTTGTCTCCGTGTTTCTGAGGGGCTTGTCTTCATAGTCGACTTTAAATACTTAACCTCTTCTTGATTGTATGCCTTCTACACAAAAGCGTATTGGTCGTAAATCGACTTCACTGACTGTGCATTTGTTCCACTGCTTCGTCGATTAAATACGAACATTGTAGTAATGGTAGCCATCGTGTGTTCTAACAACTTGTTCGATCACCATCAACTCCCTAGTTTTTCTATGCAAAAAATCTGCATTTGGTGCGACCCTCTTTCACAGTAGGGCGTCTAGCATGAAATTTTGCGCCTGTCCTCATGATTTTTGTTGGTTTAAGAGCCGTTCGCCCTGGGGCAAGTTTTCCGTAATCGAGTAACTGCCGGACCCTTGCCACTTGCAGTGTGGATTAGTGAATTGTGTGGTGGCTTGCTAGCACTAACTTATAACCCTGCTAGTTAACAACCCGAGAACAAAGACAAGAGGGTTGGTAGCGGACACGGTCGTTAATTTGTGTCACGTCACGTAGGCGTCCTAGTGTGTGAATGAGTAAGCGTGCGCAACACGCGACTGATGACTGTAACAAGTGAAATAGCGATGAGTCATTAGCATCATCAGGCCGAGAAGCACGCCGTGCTCACTCGCGATTGTTGAGGGTTCACTGCAGATACCGAAAGAGTTGAACCGAATCAGCAAGGTGGACCACGGGGTCGTCTGTATCGCTTCCTGGGTTGACTAGCCTGGCAGGAACGGGGAGCGGTTGTTCGTTGTCGTCGTTGATGCTTTTCCGAAGATAATTCTTCCATTCTCACCCTAGGGGTTGGCTACCCGTTATCGCAAATGATTACAGCCGAAGTTGTCCGCACTTGCTGCTACATCAGTAGAGATGGCCTAATGTTATACTTGAGAGAGATACTCGTCGATTTTATATGCCACTTCTGCGAGCGTCTTTAGCGGTGTTCCAGAGTTTTGGAACGAAGTGATTGCATTCCTATTTTCCGAGAGGGATGTAGCCCCTATTTGGCACGCAGCAGCCATCGACCCAAACTAGGAAGCGCAAATAGCGAGAACGCTGAAACGGGGACCGGTCGCCAACTCCGATACCGGTGTCGAAGACAGGCCCCATTCGAGCTGGCCGTTAGTGTGAGGACTACGGCTTTCACACGGACTTTTTTAAACTAGCTGATAAATTCTGTGGCAGCGTTTGTCGGCAGTAGTGCAACAACATGTAGGTACATGGCGATTTGGGACAGGATGTTCCGAGTGCGTAAAAGAACCGCAATTTGCATTAACCAAGGTCAAGCGTTAGAAAGTTGACTGAAATGCTGTTTTTCAGCATTCATTGTTAACAAAAGAGAGGGTTGTGAAAGCTTCGAATGAAATTACCGATCACGTCGGGGTCACCAAATTCAGCGGTTCGTTAGCATGATCATAACATCCTGCTGTCCAACAGCCAGTAACAACAGAGGCAATGGACGCGTGTCCTATGAAAAATTAGCGTGTTTGTTCTCTGTCTCATCATCGCCGTTGTTAGTTGGGACACGTCTGCAAACGCCCACTTCCTGTGAACTTCGGTAACTTTGACGACATATTTGGGTTTTGCCAACTAATAAGCGGCTGAGGATCTGCAGCCTCTGGATCTCTCACCTTCCCCATCTTCTACAATCGATATCGGTTATGACGGCAGAGAAAGAAGGGAAATATCCATCCCATTCTCGATGATAAAGTTCTCCTAGAACGATATCTTACGCCCACTCGTCTCTGTAACACCAAATCACAAGAGATTCGGAAAGCATTTTAAGGGAGCTGGCGTTTACGGTGTTACAAGCTGTGATAAGGAGTGTGGTGTAGTAGTGCAGGGGTCCCAAGGGGGCACCGTTGAGCACCGCTTCCTATTGGTTGCGAACAGCCAATAGCGTTTTGAAAGAAGCAGGACATCGACAGTGGGACCTATCAGGACCGCAGTCTGCCCCAACGGAAGCGTACCATTTTCAAAAGGCAAAACCAAGTCTAATTCAAGGCGTCTCTCTCGTTATCTCTCAATACTTGCCAAGTAGAAACGAATTGCGAAGTTGTGACTTCGGTGAAATGCGTAATTTTGGGTCTTTTAATAAGATCACGAAATGAGCAAAGGGGATCCAACGATGGATTCGAACGTGGGTGTGCTTGTGCTGGTCGTCGCCACGGCATAATCTAAAACGGGGGGGGGTGCGGGCGCGCAGACAGACAAGGGGTCAAGGGAGCACAGCCGAAGCTACCGGCGCATCGTGCCGAGTAGGCGCTTGATCTCGCGATCCAGATCCACAATCAACTCATCCTCCTCACAGTAAACCCCTGAAGCGAGGAGGTTCTGGCGTTCTTCGGTCAGTCGGTTCAACTGTGCCTCTAAGACCGGATCTGAAGTGGCGGGCTTCTGGGGTGATAGGGGGTGTTTGGTCCCGTCTTCAACAGTCTCGGTCTGCAATCTGGAATAAATTTAAAGTGAATTGATCAGGTGTACGACCAGTTTCTTTTCTCAGATTCCTCAAGTTTGAAATTGTAATAAAAATTTAAAATAGTTTCGCGGTCTATTGTGGTTTTGAAAGGATCTGACGCAAGGTTTCAGAACAGCGAACGACAAGTCTACGTGATTTACACAACCTCTCAGAATAGCAGAGCTTGCGGTGGCAACTTATTAACAGCACATTCGATGGCACTGCATTTCAGACGAATTCCAACAAGCAAAGATGCTTCTACAACATGGTAATCAGTTCTTAGTGTTCTTGGTGCCGACGTTGTGTCTCATGAAACGCGTATTAATTGGTACAAACGTTTTAGAAGTGGCGAGTACGGCCTTAGTGACCAGCCGCGCCCCGGACAGCAGTCTTGAAAGTGTGGGGGTGAGCAATTACAAGCTCCGCTGGATGAAGACTCAACGCAAACGCAACAAGAGCTTGCAGCTCAAGTAGCAGTCAGCCAACGAGCTATTTCCAAGCGTCTGCACCACCAAATGAGAATATTTTAACCAATTGGAACTTGTGTCTGTCACATTCACTGACCGATCACAACATCCTACGTCAACGCACGAACACATGCCTTCCATTTCTGTGGAAAATTGTGGCGGGTGATGAAAAGTATACTTTTTACGTGACAGGACATTCACTTGAAGAAGGTTCTCCTGTGCGTGTGGTGGCACATGAAGGGTGTACTTTATTACGAACGCTTAGACATTGGTCGCCAGACGGTGGCCGCGGAGCGCTACAGACGCCAGTCGAACAAACAGAGCGAAGAACGTGATCAGAAAAGGCCATTTACTAGACAAGCAAGTTATACTGCTTCCGCTGCATGTCAACGCTCGACCACCTTACGTTGCTCGCGTGACTCAGAAGACCCTCTTGAACTTGGAATGGGAAGTTCTCCCATGCGCGGCATTTTCACCAGACCTAGCCCCATCCGACTACAACCAGTTCCGATCAACGCAGCAGCACGCCTCAGTGGATGAACAATTCAACTGGGCTTAATTACGCGGCGGGAGGTTTAAAAGCAGACGTACTGATTCAAATCCTGTCGAATTTGCGTGACCAAGGCATTGTTGGCCACAGCAGTGTCGCCACCGTGAACGAGGAGTCGATACTCTTTGCGCAGACCCTCCACCTCGGCTTCGCGGCGTTGAAGCGCGTGCTTGGTGGTGTTCTCAGCCTCCTGCCGGAGACGCGCGACCTCGTGCAGAGCTCGCGTCCACAGCTCCTTGTAGCGCAGGCGGCCGCGCAGCGCGGCGTCCAGGCGTCGCGCAGTGGCCGCGATCTGGCCCTGCGCCGAGGTCAGCTCAGTGGTGACGCGGACGAGTTCAAACTGCAGCCTGCGCACCTCCTCCTGCTCGCGTCGCACCTGCTCTTCAACCCCGCTGGTGCTCGACGTGCCGGCAGCCTCCTGCGAGACCGTTTGAGGTCTCCGTTGCTCGATGGCTACCTTCTCCACCAGATCGTGATACTTTTCGCGCAACTGGCTCAGCTGGATAGGTAACCATAATTTCAAAAACGACATAAAACCACTTCATGGAAACAAGGAACCCCTCCAGACACGCTAGTCGCGTGAATAAACTGGAATCTAAGCAGCTGTGAGTCGTCAAAGACCGTTACAAAAGTTTATTCATGTCAAACAGTTTGCAGACCAAACAAGACGCTATTTTTGGCTGAAATGCCCACACAAACAGACCCGCTTAAGCCATACACACTTAGGTTGTGTTGAATGGTTGACATAACAGTGAGAAAATCGTCCGTTTTTAAAGCTACAAGTATGCAAAGACAATTAAATGAAGCAAGCAATCGTAAAATGGCGCGTTGTTGACGCCCAATGCTGTTCATGACATTTGCACTGCACACGGAGATGTTTGTGACAGTGTGGACCATCGAAAAGGATAACTCAGTCCATGGAAACAGCCAACACCATGAGTGACACTGTAGATTGAGCGGGATTGAGAAGACATGGGTCATTCTGAGTTCATGCTGATCATGAAACACGTCAACACAGACCTCTAAGTATCGGCGGAGAAAATCGATACGGGAAGAGGTCCTTTCGCAACACAAGAATCATAGCCCCTGTGCCTAGAGTCGCAATCCGAGCTCGCAACTGGAGAGACCTGGAACATCTTCCATGTTCAGCTCACCTTCACCCAACACCGTGATGTTTTCTTCCACACAGATTTAGATTCCGGACCACTTAAATCACACACAAACGCCCACCTCATCACTGAGACATCGGCTTCGCTCTTGTTCAACTCTCAGCGCCTGTTCCGCCTCCTTGACCCTCTCCTTGACGCTGCTCATGAGTTCCTTCTCCCGCCGGTCAAGGTCCTTCTCGTACTCCCGCTGAGCCTGCTTGAAGGCGGCCTCCCTGAAAGTGAACTCCCTCTCCCGGTCCATCAGAGTTCCCAGGACATTCTGTAGCTTGTCCTCCAGCACCCGATATTCCTGGATCTGTCAAAGAAGGCTCCATTTTTATGAAACAAACGACACAGCCACGCACACATAGGATTGTTTAAAAGAAACACTGACCTTCTTCTTGCAGAGTGCTTCTCTCTCATTCTCGCGACGTTTCCACTCCTCGGCAAAGACCACCAGCATCTTCTGTTCGCGGAACTTCAGGTTGGTCTTGAAGCTCTCCTCCTCCTTGGCCTTCCACAGCTCCAGTTCAAGGGCCGCTCGGTATTCAGGGGTGTGGCGGATGTTGGTTAGCGGTTGTAGTTGGCCTGTTGACAACTCATGGTCTCCTGGCTGCTGAAGGTACGCTGTTGGAGCTTCTGTGTACTAAAAGTGCAACGCCAGATCAACCGCTGGTTCAATAATACCTCAACGTGTTGCATAATCATGGCTACACCTAACACGTGATTCTGGCTGTGACCTTTCACCGGTGTTCAGACGTGACCTTTTACCATTACACACACACGCACACCACCACCAGCATCTGTATCCTCTAAACACGCGGGCCGCGCCATTTCAAAATAGCCAATGAAACCGAGGCGAGTGCACTCACTGGGGGAGTGGGTAGAGAGGTCCGGTGGGGGTCAGGTGAGGTCGCAGTTTGAACTGCGGGCACGTAGACGCCAAAGTCGTCGAGCACGAGAGAATAAGCGAGTTGAGCCACAGCGGTCGAGTTGTCCATGACGTACACCGTGCCGTCCAGCCGTCGTCGTTGACAATCTTAGTAGATTTGAATAATACAATGTTACGCCTATTGGAAATTTCCACAAGAAAGAGACATCGGTGGTGACTGTGTTGGTGGTGGTGCTGGTGGTGGAGGTGGCTGTAGTTTTTGTAGTGATGGAGGTAGTGGTGCTGGAGGAGGAGGTGGTAGTGGCGTTGGTGGAGGAGGAAGTGAAGGTGACGGTTGTTTTGGTAGTGGTGTTGGTGGTTGCGGTAGTGATGGAGGCGGTGGTGATGGAGGTAGTGGTGGTGGCGTTGATGGAGGAGGAGGTGGTGGCGGTGGTGGAGGAGGAGGAGGAGGTGGTAGTGCCGGTGACTGCGGTGTTGGCGGAGGTGGCACTAGTTGAGGTAGTGGTGATGGTGGTGTTGGTGGTTGTGGTAGTGATGGAGGCGGTGGTGGACGTTACGGTGGCGGGAGTGGTGGAGCTCCAACCTTAAACAACCAGGAGCAAGGCAAAATAACAAAAACCCACTTTTCATGTCAGCAACTGGTTTCGTGAACACGTCGGCGAGGGGTATGATTGCCCAGCCTATCAGGGACTCCTCACTGCCTGAGCCTGGAGAGCGGGCGAGGATTTGGGTCATGAGGGGTTCATCGGAAAGACGAGATTTAAACTAGAAAAAAAGGAAAATCAACACACCGCCTAAAATTTTCACATCAACAACAGGGCATCTTATTGGCTCGGTTTCCTTCAATACTATTGGTCGCCAAGGCAAATCTGTGACTAAATGGGCTAGCAATCTTATTGGCCGCCAAGGCGAGGTTGTGATTGGACCTGACAAAAAGAGGCAAGGACGCAAGATGATTGGAGCTGGCTCCAAACTCACCTCAGCAGAATCGGCAGCAAGTTCGAAGGCGCACAGGCCTTGAGAGAAGTGCTTCGCTTCACTAGAGGACAGTTGAATCGGCGGAAGTGTCATTATTGGATTCGTCGTCCCAAACAGCGGATACACGTATCTGAAGGGGGATATTACCAGAAAACATGATCACCCAGGTACACCCAAATAGTTAGTCTTATATTATCGATCGGTGCGTCTAGTCGCCGCAGGTTCGGAGATCAGACCATGACTGATACACTGAATTCGCGAAAAATGGCACACACCTGGCGTAGACGTAGACGTCGTTCTCCGGGGTGTAGCAAGCCCTGATGGTCCTGAGTTCGATCGTGTAGCAGAAACGATGCGGCTGAGTTGCCCCTGGGGGCGCTTGCGAGAACGCGGTTGTAGAGGAAGTGCCCTGATTGGTTGATTCCATTGACTGCTGATTGGCTAGCGGCGGACCCAATGCACGATCGATATCCAAGGTCGGTGGCGAGAGGCATTCGTCGTTCTGGATTGGCGGGATAAGGCAGAATAGAAGGACCAGACATTCTTCACACAAAGAGGACAAAAAGAGACTTACAAGTTGCTGGATTTTTTCTAAAATTACGAAAAAAGCGTGCTCATCCGAGGGCTCAGAGGTTGGTGAAAATCAAATTAGCAAATTACCGACCTTCAGGACTGGATTCAATCGTGCTCAACGCATTATTGCTTTGCTGGGTTGACGGTTCATCAGTCACGTGGGTGGTTTCATTTCCAGCATCGCCTGACTTCATCGGAGCGATCTGTTCTAGGTTGAATTGCAAGACGAGAGATGCCGTGCCCTGGCCTTGGAGAGCTGAAAGCTGTTATCACAGTTGCATAAATCATTGCTACCTATGTTATTTTACGTAGCGCATCTTTCTCACCGTGAATGTTGCGTCGGCATTGATTGGTTGAGGCAGAGACTTGCCAATTCGATAACCCAAACTGGACAAATTCGATTGAGTCCGACCAATCGGCTTGTCATTCAAAAAGAAAGTGATGCCAATCGCGTTGTCTTGTGAGAAATACGCCCGAAGAAAGTCAACCGTTGACCTAGGGCAAATTGCAAGGTCCACATGGTAAGGGAACACCAAATCAATAACATGATTTCTAAAATCACTCATATTTGATTTTGTAAGCAAAATGTAAGACCTGATGGTAAATGTCCACTGGTTTGCAGTCAGCTTCGTACAGTCCTGCTCGTTGAACACAGCGCTAGAGTAGTCCTGGCCAGCAAATCGCAAACCCAGTCTGAGATTGGATAGACTCGAAGCTGGAACGAGGTCGGAGGGGAGCAGGTTCAACAGGTGAAGAAACGAGACCACGGAAATTGAGAGAGCAAAGTCGTCAACAGCCGGAGTTGTGGGTCCGATTTGAATAATCTCCCCATCGCCACTTTGACCTGGTTCGCTGTAGCGTTTCACCTCAAGCGACACACACTTGGCGCCATCTGCAATTTAAAACAAAAAAGACGCGCGGTTTTCAGCGTTGCCGTGGTTACCAGGTCAGGGCCTTGCACAAACTCACCCGAAGCTCCCTCCTGATCGATGTACAGACCACAGTAGACTTCCGGGCTGGGTCGACACCTGGAGCTCAACACCTGGAACCACTTGTAGACTTGGCGCTCACTGGCAGAGCGAACATCGAGGACGACGTAGCCAAGTGGCTCCCGTGCCAACTTCGAGGAGCCACCGCCTTCCACAGAAAACAGCTGCAGCTTTATGGAGCTGCGATGGAGACGGTGCTGCTTGAGCGTCTGACGGTCCACCTCCCAAGCGAGTTCCTGGTCGAATTGGGGACTGTGTGTGTGTGCGACGGGGTCTGTGACGAGTACCTCTCCATCCAATTTGGCCTCGACTACCAAGCTGCCTGGTGACTTGTCAGCAAAATTTCTACCTGCGACAAGAAAACAAATCAGAGATGTCAACTTCTCAGTCGAAATCCAGCGAAAGAAGGTTTAGACTACGAGGTCTACGGGATACGTGATTTTAAACAAGGGCTCTGCTGTGATTGGTGGAAATGGTGGCATGAAAGGAAGCCAGAAGTGTCCATATTCTTGCCAAACCACAGCAACATATTTCGACAATAATAATTATAATAACAGCTGAATTGGCGACAGTTTATAGGAAAAAAAATTTGAATTTGAAGCGTAGACGACATCTGATTTTAAACAAAAGTCACGCTGCGATTGGTGGAAATTGTAGCTGGCGGTGTTAGGCACACTCATGAACCTGACATCAACGATACGCGATAACTCAACTTACCGGAAATCAAAGACAGGACGATTAGGTATCTATCCTGCTGGGACATGCAAATTAGTTGAACTGTTTACGGAACAGAGAGAGACTGTCGCGACACTCCTTCTCAAGGCAAAAAAACGGGCGTTTTCTTTCGTTTACACAACCCTAAAATGCACAAGAAATGCGGGAAAATGCTAGGCAGTAAATTGTGACATTGTGAAACTTGGTTTCAACGACAAAAAGACGTTTTCTGGATTTACAATGACCTTAGTTTAGCATGCCGTAGCGGTGGCTCAAACTGGTAATGAAAGAGTACGCGACTTCTTAGATCACATCGCGGTAATCAGCCGTGAATGTGAGAAATTCCAGCTCAAACGGCAGTACTGTAGTAGTGCAGTTGGAAGTCTATTGCTTGAGTGAAGTTCCATGTCAAAAAAATGCCGAGTTTAGAAAATTGGAGGACACAGCATCTTCTTTGTCGTTGATGCGTGGCTTTGTGCAGGAGATGACGATCGGTGAGGGAGATTTGGTATGAATCGGCGGCGTTAGACGAAACTACGAGGAGTTTCGAAGCAAGGGGACGCACCAGTCATTCTGTACAGTTGATAAAATTCCAAGCAGAAGGGACCGAACCATCATGGGCTTGATTGAAGGACTGAAGGCGGTCGTCCGAACGCGATTTTTTTCCAGAAGTCAGGTAAGGTATTGAAAAAAGTTCAACTTAAGATGTGAACACTCCCATGAAGGCCACGAATTTCCATAACTGCTGCAGCAAAGACATCCTGCATGGTACACACGCCTTGCAATCAAATTAAACGGTCGATGCAAAAATACAGAAGCCTTTGAGGCTGTCACAGCCTCCTTCACTGGGGTAAATGCTCCACAGGTCATGATTAGACTCTTAGAGCCATCCCTAAACGGATTGGTCCCCAAAATTAACAAAAACAGCATTAATTTGTCCTTCGTTATTCTGTTGGGCCTTTCTGGCTATGCAAGCGCGGTCGATGTAGAAAAACAGACAGTCCGACCCAATCAATCTACGAAAAATGACGTAACACACTTTTCCGAGAATCTGGAAACAAACCCGCACAATAGTTTGTTCGGAAAACGCTTGGTTCCTATGTAAGCTGAGAGTTGCATGCAATGGGAACATTGATTGGACTGTGGAGAAAATTCTGTGACAGAGACTAGTTTGGTGGCTTCCTGGACAAGATCTTGTATTTCTGCAAACTGGACGAACGAATGCGTGGGTACGCTATGTTGTGAGGCAGAACAGGCCAGTGAGAAGTCTTAATATGACACGTGATTTAGATTTGATCCAAAACATAAATAAGAGATAGTTAACTGGACGAAAATTTTGATTCAAAGTAACTATTTTTAAGAAGGACACTCAGACATTGAAAACGTTTTTTTGATTTTTAAAGGCGAATGTTAAGCGTGGATGACCCTGCTACACAAAAATAACCAGCGTTATAATAGCGCGGATCCTACCTTGAAAGAACTGATCAAAAATTTGATACAGATGTGACGTATTTAAATAAACAACAAGAGCTTTTGTCTACCAAAAGACCGTGTATCAGAAGATATTGGAAAACCGATTCTACACCGCACGCAACTTCAGTCCTCGACTCAGTAACAACTTTCAACAATATGACGAAGTAGGAACAAATTTTAGAGCATTATTAAAAGACCAGGCAAGTTGTAATCCGAATCACTTTCGAGTCTCTTAAAACCAGCGCAAATTCTCGGTCATGGACAAAACCCAGATATTTAAGAATACGTTTTGCAGTTATTCAAATGCTTAGAACATTCATCAACGGTGAGAAGGAGCAATAAATGTGTAGGTGAACAGTAGTAGAAAATGCAATTTTACGATGTCTGAGTTGATTTTGGATTTATGTACGACATTTTCAGCAAACTGCATTTGTTGTAAAGTATAAAATGTTAACAAAATACATTAAAAACTGCAAAACTGGATAACAGTCACAAATAGTTTCTATAATCGTGGCAAATTACACAGTAAAAGTAAAAAAACGAACATTACTGGAGGATGGATTAGATTTACTGGATAAAATTAGCAAAAGATTTACTCATTTATACTATTTAACCCTGATTTTAGCAAGCACATGCAATAAAATGGGCGCAGAAAAATTCTGACAGAAAACATAATTTGAAACAACATTTATATTTCATACACTGTTTACTTTTCAGGCCATGACTACCAGATGAAATGAATACTTACGCATAGAGAAGGTCTGTAAATTAAATTACTAGGCACTACGCAATGTAACAAGTGGTGTGCACAAAAACAGTCATATCTGCTGACCGCTGTAAACAAGTGCATGAGGTAGTGACACACATAAACAAGAACGTGTCATGCAAAATCGACAATGATAACGTTATGTGCACAGCCCTTACATATCCTAATTAATGATTAGTATGACGTGACAAAAGCAAAATAGTTGTATTCACATCTTATTTTTATATAAGATTGTTATTAGGTATTCAAATGCTAAAAAATCACCCAATCGTTTTAAATTAATTTGTGGTAACTAAGGCTTAGAATAAATTGAAATGCCTCCATAAACTCTATTAACGTAACATTTTTTAGCTTTTTGAATCAGTAATCGTTTACCGATTAAACGTCGTTCTTTTCAAACAAATCTCTTTTGTTGTTGAATACATGCTGAAATGCAAACCAATTTATACCACAGATTTGGTTATTATAATGATGTTTTCTAGGGAGTTTTTGATTGTTCGATCTAACTAATGTCAGTTTACATTCGTTTTTTACCTTTTTCGAATTCGTACAAACCAAAATATGCTTTACGACCTCCTTCTAGAAAGGTTAATAAAACATTAATTCGAAAACTCACAATTTTAATTATATACACGTGACCGATGTTTTTACCGTTGTTTTGTTAAAAAATTTAGTGCATTTTCTTACAAACTCATGCATACTTTTCATCGTCTCAGTTTATTTGAACTTCGAATCAGGTAAAATTTCTTAAACATTATGTTCTTTGCTCTCAAAACCTACCACATGCAAATAGAGACGTTTACGGACATATAGATGGTACGCTAACATGCACCCTCACAACAATTTCCCATCGCCCGCAAACATCGCATTATCACTTGGAAAAATATTGAATTATCTCCAAAAGATATTGATTAAATGGATCCGCAGAATTATTTTGTAATCAGTGTTTGTGCCGCCCGATTTAATGTGCAATCAAAAATCGACTATTCCCTTTTTTTCCTGCAGCGTGAGTATTGGTTTCCACCCACAAATCTGATTTGATCTGCCTGTGACCTGCAAGTATTCATGACCCTGAATGCATCAACTTGACAAAACGGTTCACTGTGAAAGGCAATCGAAATCAAAATTTTTGATTGTCAAACGAGATATTGAGGTAACAAAACACGAAAATGTTCTATGTGAAAAATTATATCCAGTATTTCAATATTTCTGCACAGAGAGGATATCAATTTTCAGAAGAAACCATTGGTTTACGCTGAAAACCACAGATTATTCAAATGCATTCAGTTCAGAAAATTAACAACGACTTGACCAGACTTGTGGGCTTTCACGCTTTATTAGTTGTTCACAAAGTGATGCCAATCGTGGTCTACGTTACCTCTGTTTCATGTCCTTTCTGGTGTGTAATTTTTGGGCTACGTATAACAAAATGTGATGCAAGAGTAGTGCATTCAGTTCAGAAAGTAACGACTACATGACCAAATTTGTGGGCTTTCATGCTTTATTATTATTTCAAAAACTGACATTAATCGTGGTCTACATAATCCCTGTTTTATGTCTATTCTGGTCTGTGGGTGTTCGTACTACGAATAACACAGTTTCGATTCAAAATCGATAAAATTTGACCATGAAGTTCAAATGTTCGCTTTAATTTGACATTAGAAAAAAGACATTTTTTCATCAGTACAATTAATTTATTCGTTCCATATTTGTAAAACAACCTTCAGATTTTGTTGTTCGCGTAAAACAAAGATTAGTTCACATTGATTGAAACATTTAATCGTACAAGTCTTTCGTAAATGCCACCCGATTTTGATTTATAGCCAGATATGCAAGGGATATTCAGGTGTATTTGCACTTTTACACTTGGCTGCAAAATATTGACAAATGAGTTAGGTAAAATTACGTGGACATCGAACTGCGCGTTTTTTCTTGCATCTGATAACCACCATTTTGCGTCCAAAACCACCACGATTGTGGCCGCCTTTGACAAACACGTCAGTATTATACTTTGAGAGGCTTCGGCGTTTGTGATTGGCTCCAGATTATCGATTTTTCCAAATGGGTAAAACTCGGGGGAATATTCTGTTCGTCACTTTTGAAAATGAGTGCTTCATTTCCTTTCCATCGGCACACATTTACTGCTATTTCAGCAATTTTAACTTTAATGAGATTTGTCATTAAGCTTGCAAAAAACTTTTTCATCGCGTACCAAATTTATTTCGTGTCAAACTGAGATGAACATTTTACAATCTCACACAATTTTTTAGGATCACAGATCATGGAAATTCCAACTATACCTGGATTTGCCGACTTTTTGAGAATTTTCGGCCAAATTGTGCCTTCATTAGGCGTTAAAAGTCGAAATTCACAGCATTTCCTGATTGGTGTAATTTAAAAACCCTCTTATGAACTATTTGCTGTCGTCAAGTGTTCTGTATTTGCAACTTACAATTCCTTTCACGTTATCATGTTTTAGAGCAATTAAAGTGGATATCTTTTTCTAAAATAATGTTGCAAACACATCTTTTAAAAAATAAACGATCTAAGGCTTTTAAACACCTCCAGACGCATGACATCGTTGTCTTTTTCTATCCTGCAATCGATTTTGCCGTTACCCTGACCGGTTACTATCAGCCCACGCACTATTCCAGAATCGAACACATGTTTTCGCAGATCAGTTGGTTTATCCTCAGAACGATTTTTGTTTTTTCAACAGTCCGAATGTTGGTTAGAGCAAATTTTAAAAAAAAGTTGAGTGTCAATTTGGTTCAGAAACTCCTGATCCGCTGTTTGAAGGGACATGATGCTAGTTTCACAACATTCATTAAATTAACAAAGTCATTCGAAGAACAGGCGTTAGAATTAGTGAGACTCAAACTGTGGTATTTTATTTCACATGAATACCAAATTTAATGACACGTACATGTCCAGTCCAAATAACTTCAAAGTTAGCCCTCTTTTACGCATTCGTCAAAATTGTTCACTAACAGGCCTCGCTGTTTGTGATTGGTTAAAGATTATCGATTTTTTTGCAACAGTATCGTGATGAGGTGCTTATTTCAAAAGGCACTTGTTTTTGTGTCAAATATCCGACCAACTTTCAAATGTGCACCTATCTAAATCCCACACCTTATTTTACTCTGCATTTCACAGAAATAAGTAGCATGGGTGTTATTCAGGTAAAAATGTCTGTCGTGGACCGAAAAAGATGTACTTTAAAAGCCGCTTCAATATCTGGCAGTGCCTGTCAGAATTGTGGGCATTCGTCAACCAGATAGTACCTCAGCTGGGCACGTGAATGCCATTTGAAAGTTTTAAGCTCTGTGTGGATGAACAACGAGTACGT
>UXSR01005270.1:128409-147704 GCA_900604375.1 Mesocestoides corti | reverse complement strand
ATTGCAGAGAGACACAGGATTGGCTGAGGCCAGGTGGTCCAATATGTCTGCGCCCTAATCCGACGCCACACCACATCACATCGCCACAATGGTTTTATTATTTTGGTGATAAATTATCGCTTTAGGCGTCGCAACGACAATTCAAACTAGGCCCTTAGCTTTCATAAATTTATCCTGAATCACAAACAGTTATCCTTTCCAGTCTTACTTTAAATTTGCACCCATTCCATTAATCCATTTTTGCTGGGTTTCTCAGGTCATCCGACATGAGTAGCCCAGGAAATGGAATTTTTAATTCCATTTACACGAATCACTTATAACTCTAGACACAACTCTATGTGAGCTTCATTGAATCTTCACTTTTATGTATTCCTATTATCTAATTCACGCCTTTTCCTACTTGTTGAGTGTTTTTATATTAAACAAAAAACCGGCTTAAAGGTTCCATTCCTGATCTCATTCTTATCCGACAAATCATTGTGCAATTAAGTGTAAAGATGCACATGAAATTGCATATATAATTTTAAGATCTGTTGTTTTCAACAAATCAGATTTATTTAGCTAATGTGTTGCTAATTTTGTGTCTTTTCTGCCAAGAACCTTGTTATACAGCATGCAAAATCGCCAAAAAAACATGCTAATGCCCACGAGAACAGATGGTAGTGGAGTTCTCAAGTGTAGGCAACTGCTTGATTATTTTACCGTTTAAGCTACTCTAGAAGATCCCTGGGTAAGATTTCAAATTGAACTTGAGTTTGTCCAGTCCCTTGGAAATCCGGACTACCTGACCTGTAAGTAATACGTACATTTTCTTCATAATCTTTAGTTCTTGCACAACAGGGATGTTTTGACAAGCCAGAATTTGTAAATTACTTGGCTTACTTACAATACTGGAAGTCTCCATCATATTCACGATTTATCACGTAAGTTGATACAGTACATTGGAAATTCATCATTGAACTAATTAGTAATGGTCTGTTGTTGTATTCTTACTGTGCCTATTTTCGGTGCTGACATATTTTGATGTTCCTTAATTTGGAGTGGGCTCCCTAGAACCCCACGGTTTGGCTAGTAATGAGTTACCCTCGCAGTACAGACATGGATGTGAGTGGTGAGGTTATAGGATGTTAAATGTATTATAACGTGATGCATCAAATGTGCATGTCCATGTGTAACCTCGGAACTTTTCAACATGCCTGTTCTGTGTTTTTGTCTGTTCTTCCATCACCCAAGTCACTTGCACGTTATGCCCCATTTTATCAACCTTACCGCAAATCACGTCTTGCTGAATTGACCATAAATCATGCAAGAAACAGTTACTTCATTCTCGAGCTGACATTAGTTTGCTTCAGTTTTATCTACCTCGATGAAGCAGAATACATTGTGAGTGCATTCTAATGCTTTGTTTAGTTATCTGACGTTGAAATAATCTACGTTAAGACAGCTGTAGACTGCATGTGAAAACGTCGAAATTTCACTTTGTCGTCGTAGCCGATAGACTAGAAATCGTCTTTGTTTTTCCAAAGGACATTAAATACCGTTATCATTTGCCTTTCTGATATGTTATCATTTGACTACAGGCAACGGTGTTGAGAATTTGCCCTGACATTGACTTTAGCCTTAGATCTTGACTTTGTCTTAAACCTTACTATCTGTTTTAAAAGGGTGGCTGATGAGGAAATCTTTTAACATTTCATCAAAATGTATGAAATTGAGCCAGTTATGATAACTTGAAGATGAAGAAAAATACCCCTATGAAACATACCTTTGATCCATCAGAAATTGTCGTGCAAAATAACTGGTATAATTGCATGGACTGTTCTTGGTTTATTACCTTCTAAAATTTCACCCCTTCTTCAGATATCCTTACTGTCTCCATATGCTTGACTTGCTTCAGTCGCCAGACTTCAGGCGTGAAGTTGCCCGTGACCCAGTGACTCGGTTTATTGATGATCAGATGCTGCTTCACTGGAAGAATTACCTCCGAAAACGTGCCGAAATGATAAACAAACATGTTCATAGCCTGGATCCTATGCCTACGCCCGGGCCTGGTCCTTCTTGTTGAGCGGAGTTATTGCATGTGTAGTTGTACAGAAACACAAATTTACTTAAACTTATGGCTCAACTTTTTGCCAATCTGTTTTTAACGCCATAATCGGTGGTTGGAACAAATCCGACCTATGTGTGGTATCAAGTTAGAACCTCAATAACCTTTTCGCCCATACTTTATTTTACTACCAATGAATTCTTGGGGGTAGGTTCAAGTGGCGTTCTTACAAGGGAAAAAATCTCACGAGTCCTGCGCATACTATTTCGCAAATAGGCAGCCAGTCATGTAAACAATTTTATCGACTCTATTGAGAAAGTCTGAAAGTAATCGAGGGTTCTTATTGTGCACTTTGTTTTTTTACCGGAGTAATTTAAATAATGTATCCTATAATTGTTTGCTACCAAATTCACTGTTCAGTGACTGATGGTTGCAACGCAGATTGAGCGCTGGACTTTGTGGATAAAATTGATTTACAATACAATTTCAGTACCTACACAAAATCTGGAAAATAGTAATTGATTGGGGAAGTGCATGTCCACGCCTGGGTGCATGAAGAATTGGTTTCCTGTAGTTGGATTATTTGCTTTCTTTCTGGTACTGCACCTAGTACACATTCCCCAAAATTGGGTTCTTTTTGTGTCAGGCGTTTTTCGAAGGTTAAAAAATGAGAAAAATTGTACGATTCTGAGCTAAGGCTTACGCAGCTTCTCAATAGCCCCATTCCCAGTGTACCAGAAATGTTTTCGGAATCTAAGAGAATTTCTTAAAGCTAAATCACGGTTTTTGAATGTGAAGCGCAGGTCTGCCTATTGCACCTCTGCCTAGATTAATTTAAACTTTCATTACGTCTGAGGACATTCTCACACAACTGTAACAGGTAATAAGCATGAGTGTTGACATGCAACATTACTTACATTAATTAATTCGTTTATCGTAAGAAACCACGTGACAACGAAACAAGCTAATTAATGGCACCAATTGCCCTCAACTTGCTTGTTTCTTTAACATGCAACTAAATTTGTCCCCAAAGGATTTAGAGTTAGGAGGTCTGTCGGTTGAGTTGTAGGTACTTTTTCTTGAAAAAGAACTTGTGAATCTCGGACCATAAAGTACAATAGACTTCCCGATGAATGTGGGGAAGGGATTTTTTGGATTTTGACTCCTGTGTGCTTGTTGGATTGAGAAATCAGCAATCCCTAAACCCTGTGATGGTTGTACATTTACTTTGAAATACATGTTTTCAAAAATCATAAGTAACTAGCTAATCTGACGAATAGCTCAGGCAAGATCTTCGACAAACCATGCAATGTATAGAAATTCATAATTTTTTGGTTTAACTGACCAGCTCACAATGAATTATCTCTGCTCAATCCAGCGGTTGTATCTCTCGCTTGATACTGCTTTAGCCACCAGGGTCTTCAAGCAAATTTGCACATGCAATTGATATTGAGAATGTAAATATATTTTAAATCGGATACCATCTGGTCATCAACGCGACAAAACGTCGAACATGTCGAAATAGACGTTGGGTGAAGGTGTAGAATCTTTCAGTGTGAAGTCTTATCCATAAGATTGCGCCCACATAAGGTAAGACTACAGCTATATGAGTGACAACTGAATCCTCAACATAAAGCATATATAAAATTTTGAGGGTAAATCTTGGGTAAAATCCGCACAGTTAACTGTTTTGCAAGAAACTTGGGGGTTCCAGTTTGATTTATCGCCGGCCGCCTTAGTGGTAATTCAGGATGAAGAAAGTTTTGAAGCAGGCTGACAACTTATGATTTCATTGAAACGAGCATTCTGAGGTTAAGAACTTTAATTATCCGAATACGCAGTTTACGATGAAAGGTAAACACCAATTCCCATTGGTTTTGCGGATATTTATGTCACATGCAGAATAAATCACGGGAAAAATTGTCTACCTATAGTAAATTCTGAAGTTCTGAGGAGGTACTACTATTTAAGTGATGGTGCTCAATGAGATTGATTGTCAATCTTCTCGGCTATTTTTCGACAATTAAAATACCAAGGAGTAAACAATGTCGCTGACAGGGATGGACAATCAGTCGGACAGTTCTGGCAAAAATTAACAGTTTACTCCTACTAAGTGCGACTTTTTGGCAGTCATTAAAGTTACTCTGAACGTTACACTTCTCCACACGACTGGCTTTGAGACCAAGAACGGCGGAAGTTCAGTCATCGTCAATTTGGCATTGTTGAAATGCATGTGCGAATTATTTTCCTCTTCCATTATTATGGTCTGTAGATCTTTGCTTTTATACTGGGAGGGTAAAACTGATTTCACATTCATCTTTGCAGGCTAGATATGTTATCACTACGGAAGTTCCTATTAGGTTTAAATAGGCTTTGCGTGGACATGATCATGAAAATCGCTCTTATTCGAAACTAGTCTTATTGCATGCAAAGTAAAACTGATAGCTGGTTTTGCGTACACATCTTAAAATGTTTGTATATATGCGAACCGTTGAAAAAGAACACGACTTGCGAATTGGACTGTCTGCTAATTAATTATGCAGTCGGTCTCGGTGGCCGCATTTTCATAATTATTAAGCACCGCATTTCCACAGAATTGGCTCTACTTATGTCACGATTACCAAAAGTTACGATTACAGCCGGAGTACACAGTTGGGTGCAGAGTATGCTGACATAAAAGGCGCAGGTGAGTGACCTTTGAAACTGGTCTCAAGTCACTTAAACACATTACTAATAAACATCAGTGTACGGATTTTTCATCAGTGGCATGAAGTTACAGTGCAGTAACTTGCACCTCGTAGACACCCATTAGGTAATCAGCAAGCTGTTGAATGTTAAATTTGTTTCATCTTAAGCGCTCCTCTAAGATCGAATAAGACAACTCGAGCTGCAGTTGATTTTAACCTGCAACATAATCCGGGTGAAAAGTGCTCGTAAATGGATGGGAGGACTTTGTGGATGGTGGTTCCAAGTCGACTTCATTGGCACAAGGAAAACCGTTGAAAACGAATGAAAAAGCTAAAGGACTAAACCTTACATCAGCAACTACCAGGTTTTGGGTGAAAAACATTAGCTTTACAATGCCATTTGTTTATGGCAAGACAGTTGTTGACAAGTAAGGCGTTGCTACTTTTCGGCTTTAGTAAACGAATCATTGAAGACTTTCGGAACTGTACTTAATCGCACTAAATCACCCACTAATAGGGTAGAGAGAAAATTGTGGTAAGGAACACGGCATTATAATCAACTTCCAAGTGAAACCTAACTTCAGTATTCAAAGACGTGGTGGAAGTTACAGGTCATGAACCCATTTGACAAAATTAGCGATTCCCAAAACTCACTGCCCGTCTGAATGCTAAAAAGTGCATTATAAGCATCGGTGACGAGGTGAATTTTATTTAAATGTGTGGAAATGCTTTAGGATTTTCTGTGCACTGAAGCTGCTTTTGATATTTCATTTACGTGTACCAAGTTTTCAGAAAATTAATTTATTTTTAAATTGACTATGAATTGTGGTAGAGAAATGCAGAATTTGAAATTGACGAATTTTGATCATTTTGAAATTTTGTTTCCAAAAAATATAGTTCAATGCGATTTGTTTTAAAGACCCTTGATTCGAACCTGTGGTTTGTATAACTGGAGACTAATGTAAAGGTTGTTTAAGAGAAAAATGGTGATGGAAATATCAAATGTGGTATCAAGGCTGTGGTGACTGATTTAGAGCAGTCTGGAGCTTATTTCAACAATAACAAGCTGTGATTCAAATTTTTGCGGAGAACGATTGTAGAAAACAACAAGAAATAAATTTCGGATTTTCGAAATCAGAAAATCGCAAACGATTTATTGGGATTTGTCACTATTTGGGTTTCGTAATTTTTTGCATCATTAAGTAATCGTGTGTGGGTATAAGTAATCAAATGATGCATTATCGGTTAGTTCAAGAATTGCTGCAAAAAAAAATCTGGCTCTTGAAAAAAATTCAGTAATGCCTAGATCTTGGTTTCAGCAAAATAATTTGCTTACAGATGGAAATATTGATATTGTACGATCACTTAATGGTTAATTTATTGAAGATTTCATGGCAAGTTTTCAAAGTTTCACAAAACACCAGGTAGAATGGAAAACATTTTCTAGGCAGCTTAGACATCATGTCTGGAAATGGAATGTAAAATTACAATTAATTAAGGTTATTTTGATTTTTTGGACTAGTTGTCGATGTGGTATAGCACAAAAGGCAAATGTTTAACAAAACTTGCACAACATAATTAAGTGTTTTCCTGTTTCAATAAAACTGCTTTGTAAATGGAAAATAGTATTCTACTCCATTGCTGGATACATCTTTTTATAATGCATAACTTGCAGTGAGTCAACTCGCTTTGAAACATACATAGCAATTTGCAAGTAGTCTAGAACCTACAAGTTATGGTGGCCGGTAAGCTACATCAGCAGTTATAGTTTCAAATCACCTCCACCAAAAAATATTCTACTAATGAAAGGCGTTCGTATGCGCTTAACCTGCCAGACATCCTGCACTTGTTATTGCTCGAGTACCTGGAGAAAATGATCAGTCAGAAGCACTAGGAATTTCACATGACCACGCCCCTCCGTGTTTCCGATCTACTGCAAAATCACAAACATCAAAGGAAACGTACTTAATCTTTGCACACACACACATACTCATGACTCAGGTGTAAAAATAGCTGTACAAGTCCTCTTCCCCTATTATAATCGAACAGGAAACGTGTTGGCGTATGATCTGAACTCCAGCAACTGAAAATTCAACACATGCTTAATGACCTACTCGATGTCAAATGTTCGGTAACCTAACAATTCGTGAGCTATACAGAGCTTAGAAAACGTAAAATAACACCAGATCATTTTTGAGCATTGAATGATTTGGCCTCACTGCAAAGGTCCTGTAGGTCAAAGCCTAATCTTAAGAAAATTCCATTTTATACGTAAGTGCTACTGTTTTATCAGGTCTAATTTTATATTTGTTATTGGTTGTTGTCACATCATCAATTTAATGGTTGACTTCCATAATTATTTGTTTGCGTCAATCAAACCTATTTGGCTCACAGCCTCACGACCGCGTGCAGATGTGTGCATGTGTGTCCCTGCTCGATCAATACTTCTCCTTCGACTAGTTACTCTAACCTGGCTTCACAGAGGGCTTCATATTGTGTGATAACACCCTGACATGATGGCTTAAGAAGAAGAAGATAATCGTGGTCAACTCTCCTACATGTACACACTGTTTTCTTTTTCACCCAGCCGGCTTTGGCACAACAGTAGAAGCAAGTCGAGAACTTCCAGTTAATCCTGAGGGGTGGTCTCTTAAGTTATTTAGAAGGAAATACTGAGCCTATTCAGTAAAAAAACCGAGGATTACAGGATAAATTTTCAAATATTGAGGTTGCACCAAAATTTCAATAAAGTAGATTCGTATAATTTTAAGTAAAATTCCACCTATCGGGATTTGTTGACAATGTGCTCGACGTAATACGGTTTGACGTTATGTCATACTCTGAAGTAAATGTATAAGATTCCATTCGATTTATTCCATTACGAGCTGTCAATATCAAAATGATCACTACTATGGTCGGTACGTAGCTTTAAGTAAGGAGTACTTTAAGGCCAAGTGAGTGACGGACACGTGCCCTAAATAATTACCTAACTTGATTTCAAATAAAATGCTAATCACATTTCGAAGTCGGACTTGATTCAGCAAACACCAAACGAAATTCTGGTAAATAAAAGTTTTTAACATCTTCGGTCACTGCCTTGATGCTGCCTTCATAACAAAACGAATTAAGGAGGCCTTTAATTGGTCGACAGCGACCTCCAACAAATAAGACGTCATAGAGTATTTCGTACTTTGGATAACTTCTTGGTTCATTTATAATTACATTTCCGATATAGTTGCACTTGTTCTCAAATCTGAATAACAAAAAGACCCAATATCAACCCTTTAGCTCTAAGAACCGAAATAGAGGAAAGCATATCTATGAAAAACTTTCTTCCTACTCTAATAATCACTCTGATAGGCTGTAGAATTATGTGTGTGCCTGTTGTAGTGGTACCATCAACATAAGTGCATCAAGTACAGTCCCGCTCTTGGAAAGGCAATAATTTGCTTAAAGAAAAAGGGGACTGTGAGCTAAAGTTGAGAAAAAAGGCGAGGTGTTAGTCGAGCTTCAGCGTATGACCAACTATGCTGCACAGAAAACGCCCTGCTCTGGCATCATCTAATAACTTTTGAATGAAATTTCCAATTAAAAATAAGTTATTAGTTTGCCTTTTTAATTTAAAATGGGTTTTTTTTAAATGAATTTGGCTCTCGGGAATACTTGTGCTGGCACCACCATCTAGTAAATAACATAAATTAAATGCCATCTAAATTCGTGAACCTACATTTTGAATTCTCAGACAGTGGACATGCTAGTGTTCAAACTATGCCAGAATTAAAAATTTGGCAGCATTTTACATAAGTGTGGAAATTTGGATTACAAAGCCATAAAAATATTCCAGCCCCTTACATGGTACATTGCGTTTGTCGAGAAACAGTGCACAGCACCATTCGATTAATGAGAAAAGCACCAAGCATAGGCTGCGTTGGCCGTGGGCGCGTCCGCACCACGTCGTGCAACGCAGTAAGTCAAATCAAAGATGCTGCCCTACAAAGAAATCCCTTCACAGCTCAACTATGACTACGTGACTACGGGTTCTTTTGGGAGCTGAAGGGGGGTTTTTTCTGGTACGTACCTTACACGTGCTCGATTTTTTTCTTAATGAATTCTTCTGCCGATGGTTGTTCATACAGGTTTTAAAAAGTGTGCTGCCTGCCGCAGCACAGCGTACCAAAGGAAAAGTCTGAAAGTGTAGGAAGTGTTCGGTGTAGTTTGTCATGTATTATGTTCATCGCCTTTAATATTAGGCGTTTTATTTTTACGATTCTGCACCCAATGCAGTTCCCAGTAGCCCCCTCTATCCTTGCAGGCAACGTATAATTACTATCATTCTAAGTTCCTGATTGGCTACATTCCTCTAGCACTTGAATTCAGTTTACTAGCAGTCAGAAAATATGACGGCTTCACTGACCTAAAATCTGAAGTGAAGTAAACATAAGGATTTAAGGTGCACGAAGATTGGATATTTACTAGAGCTTTTTCATTCGGCTTTCAGCCATTTCCCTAAATTACGAGAGGCATAATTTCGTCAATTAACTTTCTTAAAAAAATCAAGTGTTTTTGCCTTACAAATTCGATTCCTCCACAACTTTTGAGATTCAAGTGAAGATTCTTTCGGCAGATTGGATTAATATACGAATGCAGTAAATTGGAAGGCAATCCAACTCTACAGCACTGACTGATTTAAAGTCGGTCCAAGTAGAAATGATGCTTTGGTAGACAAAAGCATCTGCAATTTCCTGTGTTTGCCACGGGTTTATGTGTTTTCGACAGTGATGCTCGACATAAAATTACGGTTTTGAGGTACAACCGTGTTATCAGGAATGCAAAAATTATAATGCTCCAAATTTTAAATCGTTTACTTAATTTTAATGTGTAGGTGATTAGTTTTATGTTTTGTTTTTATTGGATGGCTGCAAGTCGATTAGACTGGTAAAGCAAAAAAGAAGCACTGAGAAGAATCAGTCCACCAGTGTTTCAAGTTCATTGACTAATTTCCCGTTATTTGCTATAGCTAAATGCAATTTTGCACGCCATCACCTCATAACATCAAACCATTCCTCTCATCATTATATTTTTATTGCATTTTTGACTCGGTTCTAATGTCCAAACACTTCACAATATTCTGGATTTTGAATTAACTCATTTGGTAGAATAAACGTCGAAATTGCCGAATTGGCATCAAAACAATGTGATTAATTGTGTTTGTTTGGTAACATGGTGGCATGGTGCTCAACCCAATGCATTAGTTGATCTAAGCAGTGTCCTAGTACACGCATCACGACCCCCTAGCACAAATGTAATTTTACCAAAACACCCTCGCAGACGACTCCAATCCCGGTGCCAACTCGATCAATTTGTGTGATGACCTGCACCTGACCTACCAACCATTCTGTGATCACACGCGATATAAAAACCTGCGTATCTTTAATGAAAGTGTCGATTTTATTTCAGGTAGTTAGCACTCCATCTGGTCAAATGCTCAACGCACGTTTGTGAACTTCTTTGTATTAAGGGGAGGCTTAAGGACTTTCTTCCAGATAATTTATTGTATCGTTGCAATGTCCGTAGTTGAAATTTTGTGGTTTAGGTGAATTAAGGTTTGAGGCAATTTTATAAATAAATTCTGTCATGAAGTCATTATTTGTATATGCTGATCATAAGGATATTTGGAAACCCAACATAATTACCATTTTAATTTTAAAATGAACTTATGTTTGGACTAATTCTGCTGTATTAGTGGGTGAATAAAGATTAGTTTGATTGCGTAAACCAATAGAAAAACCAAATTCTAGACGCAGAATTGTTGGGAATGTGAGTTCATCATAGTAATCGAGCATTTATTTGGGAAGCTATTACGTGTCTTGATCCTTTATCTCAGGCTAATTTCGAGTTTTGTTATTTTCTTGGAATGTGCAGTGCGTTGTTCGCATTTCTGAACGATGAAAACTTTACACCGACAATATAAAACCCTATCTTTCCCCAATCTTATTTAACACGCTTCCACAGGTTAGGTTCATATTTCAAACCATTTCTTGGACTTACAAGGCGTTTCCCTTGAGTCTCCACATTGCGATATTAATTGCCACCTCGAGAACTACCCGAAGTTCTCCTCAAACCGCGCTGTGGCTTTGAGGATGATTAATTAGCGGCATGGCTGTCTAAAGTTGGTAGGGCCTGTCAATTGAGGTGATATTGAATTTAAGTTAACGTTAACAACGTCCTTATTGGATTAATCAGTGTTCATCACAGTTGAACTGAGCCTCCAGAAGTTAAAACGTTACTGAACACTCAATGCACTCCGATTAAATCATTTGGAAACGATCCTGAAAGGTAAAGAAATATAAAGCTATCTTTGATAAATAATCCTTAAACATTGAGTTTTACAGGCTCAGCTTGGTATCGTGTAAAACTCGTATCACTATTTTGCAGTTTGGATTGAACATTAAATAATAAAGTTACCTTAATAAAATATTGTTCCAAAGCATCACGTTTTCTCCGATTATCCTCCAGTTTACTAAATAGATTACTGCTTGCTACTGAATTTGATTTTAATTTAATCAGGGGACATTTTACCTCCAGCAGTTATGCAAACTGAGCGCGCAGTAGTTCTGTTGGCTTTCAAACCCGAAAGTCTCTAAGGCATGGGAGTTGTGAGCCTGAGATCGAATACTAAAACCGCTTTGGTTTTACTAGGGTTGTAGAGGCATTAAACGGCACGTAGGTTCCAGCAAAGAAAGTAGAAAAGAGTTACTATCCACAAGACCTAGTGTTTTTGCGTTGATGTATGCGTAGAAGGTGTAAACTTGTGTGCGAGGGTGCAACGTGTCCCTCTGAACGAACATCGTGAGGTAAAGTGCCCTCAAGATGATATGTTAAATCCGTGACCACTCTCATGCTTGCTAATAATGTTCGCTAGCTGACAGCCACTTATGCGACTGTCACACAGCCGATAAGAGTCGTTTTGTGAGGCGTTAAACTAAGGTGAAAATATTGAACTTAAAACTAACTCACAAACCTTCCGTGAACACCTTAGTCGAGGGACCTGATTTTTATTTGGATAGCTTTATACTCTTCATGAGGCAAATTTCACAAATAACCCAATCTGTTGTTGCATAAAAGCAAGGTTAGGTACGAAGAACAGAAGGGTCTGGCTTAAAGAAATTCAGAAGGAATGCTTTTTTGTTGAAAAGACTAGGAATTATGAGTGGGAATTCCAGGTAAAAGGCGGTGAATGCTAAGTTAAAAGAGGCCCTTAATCGGAGCCAGTCCTTAAGCACAACCACGATGGAGTAATTGAAGGACATCAAGGTGTTGCTCCGCCAGTTGAAAAAAAAATTTAAGGTAGGCTCACTCTTAGAATTTAGCAAAAGAGAAATTGGTGACACGGGTCACAGGTCCTGAGGAGAAGATGTGCCTGCCTCTGAGTGATGATAATACACCAGAACGTCGTCCTCGAGATGTTTCACGTCATCAGCTTATCTGTAGGGAATGCTCTTCAGGCGGAAATCGCAAAACCACCGTGGAGGATTGTGGAGACATTGATGAAGGTAGTTATGTGTGCAATTCATTATGAAAACGCGATGGGTTATGAGCGCATAATTTATGCCCTTAATTAGGAGCTCATTAACACTTAGATAAATCACAACACTTACAGCCAAGTATAGACACTTGAGTGCGGTGCGCAGTGCTGTAAAACGACATCGTCTCCTAAGTTAAACACTTGTATTTTGAGTTAGAAATTATGAGTATTGACGGTCAGGATTAATGTTCTCTGTGGATTTGAGAGACAGTCTTGAAAATTATTTTTGAAAGTTTCTACTCAAAATGGAAAATATATTGGGGGTAAATGTAATTTATTATAACCTACAAATCCCTTTGAACTAGTTATATATATAATCTAGATTTTTACGTCGCTTTTTCCGTTTTACGGTGTTGATTTTGGACTTAAGCCCACAGGCAAATAGTAAATATAAGTTTTATGCTTAATTTCAATCCTAAAAGGAGAGGCCAGTATACACAGAACACTTGAATCATCCATGGAATATAAAATTTATTCAAAAACCATAACTGTGCAATTAGTTCCATAAATAAAGAACATTTTGAAAGGATTGTGGTAGTTTTGCCATAATAAAGACCATGAATTTACAAAAAGTCGGCAATTTTCGGCTGGTTTGGCCTTGACAATGGGATCGACGGGTTATACGTTTTTGTGTGCCATACCAAGATCTGAAACAAAGCAATACTTGACCATAGTAAAAGTGATCACCAACAGACCATAATTTTTGCATATAGAAGTTATGTTGATTTTTTGCTTAAACTGCTCACCAAAATAATGACGGCATTACTTTTTATGTAAGCGCAAACTGCACTTCTAATGCTCAAAAGCTTAACGCTGATTGAGATCAGTATTTTGAAATCGTCGACATCCACTTTGACAACGGGTAAAGCAATGTGCATCCTTTTAGGGGTCATAATGGTCTGCCTTCCCCATAAGACGAGACAGCATAACTTGTCTGACGGAGCATGACCCAGTCAATTATAGCACTGTAAATGACTTGATATTCGTTAATCAATACTTAGCTCTTCAATATTCACTGTTACCATGCAGATCAATAAATTAATTCTAAAACACCTCAAGTTCGTGTTTTTAAAAAGCCTCCTTTATTGACAGAAAATCAAATAAGACGAAAAATCAATGCTAAAAAGTTTGCACACAATAATTTAAGCTTATGAAGCCTTTCTTAAATTTGCGTCCATTGATGATCATTTTGTCGACTTTAAATTGCTCAACCAATTTACACCACAAAGTGTAACCAAATTTAAGCCCTGAAACGCTTAATACACCTAAACAAGTCACCCACGGTGTCAAAGTCTAAAAGATATGTGAGAAATCAATTCATGAACAATGTTCCATGTGCGATAAATGACATGGTTCAGACCCTGTAATTTAAAACCTGTAATTCAGAAGGTAGTTACAGTACACTGAATTTAGTCCAAATAACATCCAAAAACCAGCTGCTGAATGTTGACAAGAGCCTTTAAGACGGAAACTTGATGGCATTTAAAACAAATTTATGCATCATTTCGATTGATGGTCAATGCTAATGCAGTGTCCAAATAACTAGTTTAACTTAAATCAGTTATTACATTACTGGCATCGACAGTGCAGTGCATCGAATGAACATTATTGTCTACTTCTTTGATCCCTCAAATCACCACGATTTGTGTGACAATCGTACATCGTTGGTTTAAGTAATCGTTATTTTTACTTTAATAAAAGGCTGAAAACATGTTACTTACTTTAAAAGAATACTCAGATAGAGTTTTATGAAAATAGACTCAAACTAAGAAAACTTAACACGAATAGATTTTAATGGCTACCAACGATTGGGTTAAGCAGCAACTACTTACCTAATGCCACATAGCACCCGCATGCAAAGACGCAGCATCACCTCAAAGATGCAATACAAAGTTCACATAGCACTGTTAACCTATGAGATTTTGCCTCAGTTTTCAGCCTATTATTAATAACTGCTATTAGACGCAAGTACAGTGCCGTTCATTCGCTTTTGCACACGCATAACCTCGACATTTCCTTCGTTATTTAAACACGCAGTTTTTAGACTTGATCACAACCACATGCTGCATACACGTCACAGAAATCGAAAATTGTTTGTGCTAATAAAAGGTTCTTTGGATTTGGCTTTTGTAACTTAATCTTGTTCACGAATCCACAACATTTGGCTCCAAGTGTGTGACTGACTTGTCCCTGCCAAATGTATGTATGTACATATGTGTTGGAACTTGCCGAGACTTCGACTCGCAAATGTATTTCTCAATTACAAGGTTATGGGTTTTGGCGCTTACAAGCTCCGTATGTTTGTTTAATGATTCATGAAAACAGTTCGCATGATGGCACTTGATGCCAATAGATGATGCAGAATTGTAACAGTTTATTGAGGAGTGGCGACTTTTGATATATTTTGCCCGATCACGCTCAGTCTGTCTGAGCATTTTACAAGCAGTAATGATTTAGACAATGTCATTATAGTCTAGAAAAGTAAAACAGAATCTCCAGTAATTTGCATTAAATGTAATTTCCTTGAGTAGATTAGATGGCCTAAATGAACTTCTGGGGAAGGACAGAAATTAGACAGAAATTGCGCATATTAACCAATCTCTTTTGGCCGGTGGGATACCTGCTTATTTCGCACATATTAAAAAGAACAATTTGAATTGAAAAATAAGTAAGGTCAAGTTATCAGATGTAAGAACATGCTTAAGGATGCTGCGTCAAAGATACACTTCGTTTCAAAACCCTTGATATGTAACTTCTCTACTCTTGAATGACACGCGGAGTGCGCGTGTGTAAGATGGCTTTGCTAGTAGACTGGTGCACCATTCAAGTTGAAGTGATACACAAAAATGAGCTCCCCTTGAAAAAATCCTTCTAAAACCAACCTTTGAACATCCCTCCGCTCGAGGCTCCAAGTCCATAGCCGATTTGAATCCAAGCTGTGAAAGCAGCGCCCCTTCTTGTTGTTCCACGTGTTTATAATCAAACGACGCATTTGGATAAATGAAGAGGAGATCGAGATTGATTGCAAAAGCAGCCATGTCGATTGGAAACCTCCGAAAGGGCTTGTAGCCCGTCCAAAATCCTATTATGCGATTAGGGTCGTCAGGTGCTGTGATGCAGCCCTCCCAACTGCTGCCACCCACAATACCCACCGGCCAGGTGGCACCCATATTTAGAGTTCGCATCTGCCAAAAGCACGGAAATACACCATTAAATTGGAGTGTGATCGCAAAATTTGCATAGGTAAGATTCAATTTAAATTGGTGAACTATCATCATTCATTGCTCCAAACAATGCGTCATCGATTAAACTCCTTCGGAATCATAATGTTTTCTGTATCAATCCACTGATTGGATAGGAAGTTGCCCAAACACAGATTGGATGGATTTTAGGGCATTTTTCTGAGGTTAAGAAATTTTGCCTGAGCAAAATGCAATAAAAAGTGGAGTCTATTTTGGCTTAAACACTGTGATATTTCTCTGATTTATGTAGTCCAAGCTACTTAAACCTTACAATTGTATTAAGTGGTTTTAAATCAAAGAGTTATTCCTGTCCCCTCACAGTGGACTGTTATCTTCGAATTTAAGAATGTAAAATGACCGACGAACACCATTGATAGCAGAAAAACCTGTTAATACTAAGATGGCATGGTTTTGTCTTTTGACGAGATGGATTCTTAAAGTAGTTCAGTGAGAAGATCGAGCTTATGTGTTATTTGCAGTCAACCAGGGCCATATTCGATTGCAACGCGTTCTATGGAATAGTGCCGATGGCACTAGAATCAGACCAATGGAACTTTAGTGTGACATTTTATCAACACTCACAAATGATGGTAGTAGGATAGCAAAACCAAAATAAAAGGTCCAAAGGTGAGCAATCAGGTTCCTATTTAAGTGAACAACAACTTGGTGCCTTTCAAAACCAGCCAGATTAACAACCGGCAAAAGCCAGTGCTGCAGGTCTAGTGTCATTAATATGCACGGATTTATTATTCGACAAAACAATTTTTATCCTTCGATATTCTTTAAAAACTATGTCTCGTCGAAATTTTTTAAATTTTGTTTGCGACATTGTAGAATGTGTGATGCAAAAACTACCAATCTCCGGTGTGTTTTTGCAGATATTTCCTCCACTATGTGCGCCAGGGAATAAAACTGGATGAACATTTTAGGGATGCAATTGTTTTTACTCAAGTTCCTCATTTTACATGTCCTAATATGAATAAAAAATGGTTTCACGTGTTTTCCTTTAAAAAAGGTGATTCTTTTACAAGATTTTCGGATTCATTATCATCAAATGGTGACAGGTCATTTTGAAAACTTTCGCGATGCTGCTTACGCTGATGACCAGTCACTTCCACCTTGATCTAACGAGGGGCTAAATTTGAGTATAGTGGTAGCTAAGCAGCCAAACCGCAAACATCCAACTCGAATATTCGAAGCAACCTATTGTTATGTTTGCTAGCAAAGATATCGACACACACAAATGTGCTATCAAACATCGCAAATGCAAGGTTTGCCACTAAGCAAGTGTTTTATGTAAACAAACTGACAAACAGCAAGCTGCCTAACTTACAAGCAACGATCTGTTATTCCTTAAACAATAGTAAATTTAGGAAGCATTTCAATTAACATTATGCATTTCTAGAGTATGCCTGCTCTACACATTCTCAATGAAAATATTAATATCATGTTTCCAAGGCAAAGTAGCATTTCTAACATTTCAACCATGTTGAAAAAGAAGGACATTTAGGCACTTACTTCGTTAAAAAGCCGGGGATCATAAGTGTTGTCGTCATCAGCAAAATATACAACACCTTTGTGGTATCTACTGACACGGTGTTTACGCAACCACTCTATGCCAGCGTTTCTTTGATTGCTTCCTTTAATATGATATTTTTTTCTATCCTTTGGAGATGCAGCATTAAGATGAGTGGATGGTACACTGCATTCATTAAGAAATCTTGAAACCAGTCTAAAACAAAAAAGGTAATCGGTTGCACAGGCAGACACTATTCATAGGAACGGTGTAGATGTGAAATAAGTCCAAGGTATTGCAGCACCTAGGCAAAGTATGAGTCAAAGTTTGCACATCAAGTCTTCGCTCAATATATGACGCATTGTTACTTTAGGTATATGTTACCAATGCTGATAAACATAAATACATAGTATTTCCGACTGATCACTTTCTCAAAGCAAGTAGGAATGACTTGCGACCAAAAGGTCAATTGTGACAACAAAAGCCTACTAAGTAGCAAGAAGGATCTTTTTGTTGATGTCAGAGAATAGAAATTAATATTTTTGTACAGATGAGAAATGTATTATTCTGACTGCAATCAGCTTCTTCAAAGAGTTGACTACATATGACCATGTTTACGAAATTTCATTTACCATGAAGTACTAGTTAAGCGCACAGCATTTTATTCATTTAAATTCACAAATTAGTATAAAGTAGTAGGGGTTTAGAAGCCCAAGCAAACAAACTGGGAATTATGGAATGTGCAGCAGGGAGAATGGAGAAGCAATATGATGTAAGATATCAGCCTGATTAAAATATAACAATTAAAACAGTAGTCACTAAAATTAATTGTAAAAGATAATCTATATGCACAATTCATTGGATTTCTCATCAGATTCGTCTTTAAGGTGTCACGTGAAAAAAAGGCAAAAACCAGATTCTAAAACGAACAAGTCATTTAATAAACAACGTTTTAGTCAGTAGTCATTGACACTTGTTAAAATACTATCTATTGTTATATGACGAACTGAAGTTGGATAGCTTTAGAGGTTTTTTAAGGACGATCCTAAAAACTAAAATTCACAAAACATGAGAAAATCCTAGGATACGAATGCGAAAAGTTAAAAGACAAAAAAGACAAAAAAACGATTATTATGTTCTTCATATACCCAAAAAATGATACTCACGCTGTCCTCACTAAAGAGTCTTCAACTACAATCCAGTGCATGTTATCGACCAGTTTAAACGTATTGCAGAGACGAACAAGATCGGGCTTTTGGGAAATCCGGTAAAAGGTGGGAGTAATAACATAGATAGTTACAGCACTAATAGACTTTTGACACAAATCTATTAACACAATGCCAAAAATCACGCACAAAAAAATTAAAGAAAGTTTCTTCTTTGCTCTGAGCATTTTTCAAACTGAGGCCTAGTTACAAGTTTACATTATTAGTAACTTTAAACAAAAAAAATTATTTTTTTAAAATAATTTTTGTTGATGCAAAAACCAGTATACTTTATTTTACAGTTCTTACGTACGTAACCACATCTAAATTTTAACTGTAAAGAATAAGAATACTTACGTTGAAAATTCAAGAGAAAGAGGTAAATATACATGGGCCAGTTTTAATTTTTGCTTATGACTTGTTTCCTATAAATTTTAACAAATCCCCAAAATTAAATCATCAGAATATGTGACTTCGGTAGATCATGATATTTCCACAAATTCCACATGTTGATTAATTAGGATTTTTGGACTTATAAAATAAACTGGAGCACCCTTTCTAGAAATATATTAACGCTTTACTTTAACGTTCCAAATAGCGTTTTGGACAAAACCTGAAATTGACCAACTTTGTAAAAAACCTTTGTGAAATCAACTTTTTGTGTTTTTGAGATATCCCCATCTTCAGGCAATATGGAATTATGTAGTTCTTCTGGAGTTATTAAACGAGTAATGAGGGAGTACAATTGTTCGTTGCGAAAAAAAACCTTTTATGATACAGTCAATATTGTTGGTCATCTCTCTGAGCATGTTTACTAAGAATACACATGTCATAAAATGTCGTTCCGATAGTCAGAGATATTTACGGTTCTGTTGTGCGTTGCTATTCTCACCATTGCTCCATGCGAAATGTGGCATTTGGTCAGAGGAAGAAACGGCTAGTTACGACACATTCAAAAATAAACCATTTTTTGGAACTGATCTAATTTAGAAAAATCTGTGACACTGTTATTG